>JAJOOR010008631.1:0-39213 GCA_036250505.1 Solanum acaule | reverse complement strand
ACAAAGCCACCCATGTGTTTTCGGCTTGCCCGAGAGGGAGGTCGCGAAACCAAAACCACTAGACTGATGGCCTAAGGAGTGGGTCGACATGAGGTTCAACCCGAGAGGGTGAGTCCTAGTCCCATATCCTAACACTCAGCTCGAGAGAGTGAGTGGGGTAAGGCGTAGGCTCGTCTTCATGCGGCAAATGGGTGTCCGAGAGGAACGCATTTGAAACGGGGTAAGTTACCCGAGAGGGAACTTATTTCCATTTAAAGCTTAGCCTAGTCGCTATTATTTTGCAAATCTCCAATCGAAAGCATGTACCCAACAATTTATCTCAACTTGTATTGCGGTTACATCCCAAGAACCTTTCCCCATACTTGATTTTGTTGTTTATATTGTTGTTTTAGTACTAGTTACAAAACCCCCTTTGATATTTCACACTTTGGTGTCACCCCCTTTAATTTACAATGTTTTTATCGCAAATGTCTTTAACTATGACTAATTTGAATGAAATTCTAATTGGTTATTAATTCTCAAAACCGCTCCCTTGGGACACGACCCCAACCCTTGGTTAGGTTACTATATTATCGACAATCGTAGACACTCATATCGTAGGATAGTGTCATTGGTCACGATAAGCATCAGGGTACCTCGATTGGAGATTATGGATAGAGGCACTCCATGGAACCTAACCATCTCCATCATATACAATTTAGCATAGTCTTCCACTAAATAAGAAATCTTGATAGGGATGAAGTGAACCGATTTCATCTTACAGTCTACTATAACCGTAATCGAGTCATATTGTTGCCGTGTGGGGTAAACCAACGATAAATTCCATATTCAAATATTCTTACTTCCATGTAGGAATTATAATATCTTAGGATAAACCTCCCAACATTTGATTCTCAACTTTCAGTTGTTGACAATTAGGAAACTTATCCACAAGTTCCGCAATATCCTTTCTCATTTTATTCCACAAATAGACCTCCCGCAAGTCGCGGTACATCTTGGTGGCTCCAGGGTGAATGGAATATCGAGATTTGTGGGTTTCCGATAAAATTTTCCCCATCAAATCATCAACATTGGGAACACACAAATGACCCTGATATTGAAGCACACCATCTCCCCCTTGGGAGAAAGCCTCCTCGAACTTTTTAAGTATTGGTTCCTTCAAATCAACCAAATTCAAATCAAGATCTTGTTTAGCTTTCACATTCGACACAAAAGAAGATTTTGAACCATTATGTACCATAACACCGCATTTGGTAGTGTCAACCAACCGAACACCTAATAGGGCCAATTTATGAACATCTCAAACCAACTCATTTTTACCATCCTCAATATAAGCAACACTACCCATTGATAACCAGTAAGAACATCCGCCACTAGATTCGCCTTGCTGAGGTAATAGAGGACACTCATATCATAATCCTTTAGCAACTGAAGTCACCTTCTTTGGTGAAGATTATGATCTTTCTGTTTAAACACATATTTCAATCTCTTGTGGTCGGTAATGACATCAATATGGACACCGTACAAGTAATACCTCCAAATCTTTAGAGCAAAGACAACCACCACTAGTTCTATGTCATGGGTAGGATAGTTATTTTCATGAATCTTAAGTTGTCTTGAAGCATAGGTAATTATTTTCCCATTTTTAATAAGGACACATCCCAACCCAATTCTTGAAGAATCCATCAGTTTCTTCCGGTAAAGTTAACACCGGAGCAGAGGTAAGTCTATCTTTCAATTCTTAAAAACTCTACTCATACGCTTCAGACCATACAAATTTAACCTTTTTTTGGGTCAATGCTGTCAAGGGAGAGGCAATTGAAGAAAACCCTTCAACAAACTTTCTATAGTAACCAGCCAAACCCAAGAAACTTTGAATATCTGAAGGGGATATAGGTGTAGGACAACTCTTAACCAAGCCCGTCTTGTTAGGATCTACCTCCATACCCGTACCGAAAATAATGTGACCAAGGAAAGCCATGGATCTCAACCAAAACTCGCATTTACTAAACTTTGCAAATAGTTGTTGGTCCTTGATGACTTGCAATAGAATCATCAAATGATCAGCATGCTCATCTTCACTCCCTGATTAAATCAAAATATCATCAATAAACACGATCACGAACATATCAAGGTATTTCCTAAACATCCTATTCATCAAATCCATAAATGCGGCCAGAACATTAGTCAAACCAAATGGAATTACCAAAAACTTATCATAATGGCCATACCGAGTTTGAAAAGTCATCTTCGCAGTGTCATCTTCTTTCACCCTCAATTGGTGGTAACTCGACTGGAGGTCGATATTAGAGAATTAACTTGCTCCTTCTAGTTGGTCAAACAAATAATCTATACTTGAAAGTGGATATTTATTATTAATGGTAACCTTGTTCAATTTATGGTAGTCAATACACATATGAAGTGAACCAACTTTCTTTCGAACAAACAAAATTGGAGCTCTCCGTAGAGAGATACTCGGTTGGATGAAACTTTTATCCAAAAAATCTTTCAATTTTTCCTTTAACTCTTTAAGTTCTACTGGAGCCATATGATAAAGAGGAATAGATATAGTTTGCGTGTAACACCCCGCTACTAGAAAGACTTAGAATAGACACTATTTTTGGAAATAATCAAATTTGGAAAGTTTGACAAAGTTAAGCTAAATATGAACTTTGGGTCAACTTCAAACGACCATAACTCCTAGATCAGGATGTGCTAGGTGTGCTACAAGATACCATAGGAAAGGTATTTGAATTATCTTTATAACACCACCTATTTTGATCAATTTCGAGTTCGTATGAGGGAGATATGCCCTTTTGAAGTTGGGCTGTCTGGATAAGGGAAGTTAACCGGATTTTAAAGGGGTATTTTGGTCTTTTCATTACCCAATTAATTAAATCCGTTTTTAGTAAATTATTTGGGGTCTAAACTGAGTTAGTTCATTTTACGCACTCAAAGATTTCACACTAGGGTTTTAGAGGAAGAACTCAAGAGGAGAAAAGAGGAGAAAAGTCTAGTGTTATTGGAGATTTCTTGTGGAATCGAAGTTGTTTCACCAAGGGTTGATCCCTAAAGAGGTATGTGAGACTTTCATAGCATTGGGTTTGTTCACCCATGCACAAATCATGTTTAGTTCAGTGAAATTCATTCTAGAAAGTTGAAAGTTTGCTAATCTTGAATTGTGTTCTTGAAATTGGCTTTCGTTCTTGAAATTTGATGGGATTGTTGAGCTCTTGATGGAATCGTGTTGATTTTAGAGTTGTGTTTGATTAGATTCTTGTGTACATATATTGCGTATCTGAATCTAAAGAGGAATTGAGAAAAAGAATTGAATTTAGGCGAATTGGGATTAGAAAACGAAAAAGGAACAAGTTGGGCAAATCTGTGACGCGGACTTGTTCTTCAGGATTGGAAAAATTTTCTCCGCATCACGGAGCGGTCACGGATCCTTCTGCCTCAAAATTTATTTTGTGACCAAATATTTAAATAAATTTATTTCGTGATCAAATATTTAAATGCATCTCCGCATCGTGGACTTGCTTCCAGACAGTGATTTCTTGATCGTTTCTCATGTTTAACTATCTAAAAACACTCCCGTCATGAGATCTTTCCTATCACAAATAACAATCCTTGAATCCATAAATTCAAATTCAAGGAAAGTTAAGAGCCAAGTCAAGAGAAGTTCACAGAGTCTTCCAAAAGTCTTTTACAATTTTTTTAACTTTGTTTGAAGACCTGAGTTTTGAGTTGAGAAAAGAGTAAAAAATGAAGTTCATTTCTTCAAAAGAGGAAATCGGGACTATGTATTCCCAAAGAGTAAAAGTTTTCACATTTAAACAACAACGGAAACTGAGATTTTCGAAAGAGCCTTTGAGCTAGTTTTTAGTAAAGAGTAAATGCTTTCACAATTAAGCAAAAGAGGAAACACTAATTTCCAAGAGAGCCTTCGGGCTAGTTTTTGAGTAATTATCTCAAACCACAGAGTTATGTTTTTAAACATATGAGCTATTATATTTTGGGAGTAGTATTGTGCACCTATATGGGCGAGAGTTCAAACAACTCCTAGGCCCCATAAATCATGTAGCCACCATGGGTAGAAAAGGGTCATACTTTTTAGATGATTTCTTAGTGATTTTTAGTATAGACTAGTGAATCCACTTAGTAGTCAGGTTTGATACCCTCGGCAAGGTATAGGACGGCCCTAGAAGCGTGAGGAAAAATGATGTATCAACACAATAGCTCTTAAGTGATGGTTGTCGGTTAGAGAAACTCCCGCAGAAGTATTTTGTATTATTATATACACAAAGTTACTTGTAATTTTATATACATCCATAGTTTATATTGTATCTTTGCATACACACAGAGTTACTATTGTATTTCTAAATACATAGAGTTGTCATCTATGTTTTAAAAGCTTTTCTTTATATTGCATTTATATTACTGCTTTATACTGAAATGAGTCTAGTTGAGTTGAGACCAGGTTTGTTCTTTCAGTTCCCTTTCAAGCTTATGTCTTGTTTTAGTATTCCCTTCGATGCCATTTGTCCTGCATAGTTTTATGATGCAGATACATGTAACCAGGATCAGCATCTAGTGCATCGTTGATTCTAGTTGAGCTTCAGAGTTTGTTGGGTGAACCTCCTTGCTTTCGGAGGATCCCCTTTTATTGCTTTTCAGTATTTTAGTTCATTAGGATGTCGTGGATCTTGTCCCGACATCCATCTTAGTTATTAGTGGCTTCATAGACAGTTACCTAGTTCATTTGTCACTATCTTGTTACTGGCTTATGTTGAATCTTTAGTTGCCACTTTGGCTAAGTTGAATGTTATTTAATATATTCTAAGTTATCTATTGAGCACTTTAATTTACTTTTTAAAGTATTTTATCATGAGTAAGTCTTCCGCTAAGAGTTAAGCCAGGCCAAGGGTTCACTTGGGGCCAGCAATGGTTCTCGAGTGCCAGTCCCGCCCAGGGTGTAGGCTTGGGGCGTGACATTGCGTATCTGGGAGAAGATCAATAGCGAAGTCTATTTCCCTTTCGGGAGGAACACGAGGTAAATCATCGATAAACACTTCTGGAAACTCATTAACAATGGGGACCGACTCATGAGTAGGGTTTTAGGAATTCATATCCCTAACCCTCACAAGATGGTATATGCAACCCTTAGAAATCATTTTCCTAGATTTAAGGTAAGAAACAAACTAACTCTTAGGCATAGAATTACCCCCTTTCTACTCTAGGACAAGTTAATTTGGAAATTGAAACTTGACTACTCGGGTTGTACAATCAATAGAAGCATAACATGAATGCAACCAATTCATACAAAGAATAACATCAAAATCTAACATAGCAAGCTCTACAAGATCAACATGAGTGACTCTATGGGATAAAGAGACGGGACATTTCTTGTAGACTCTTAGCCACAATAGATTCACCAATAAGAGTAGAGACAGAAAAAGGATCTAGTAGTATACCTAGAAGAATATCAAACCTCATAGCCATATATGGCATCACAAAAGATAAGGTGGCACGGGGTCAAGTAAAGCATAAACATCAAGATGGAAGACTTTCAACATACCGATAACCGCATTGGGAGAACCTTCTTGCTCATGACGAGTTAGGAGTGCATAAAATTGGTTTTGCTTCTATAAACGGATGTGGGGTAAGATTGAGCTCGTCGACGATTATCTCCTTCATTCTTAGAAATTGATGGACAATCCCTTATCTTATGATCCGTCTTCCCACAAAAAAAACATGCATTAGAGCCAGCTTGGTACTTTCCCTCATGCTTTCTTCCATATTTAGCACAAGTAGTCAATGAAGATGTACCACCCTTTCCTCCTTGAGGTTTAGGGGTAGACACCATATCTTTGTTGAGTTTAGGAGAAGCCTTAGAGGAACCTTGACCGGAAACCTTTGTCGGAACTTAGAACGACCATGTTCATTAGACCTTGAATGTAAAAAGTCACCATCATCGGTCCTTTCCTTCTTTGTCTTCCTAGATCTTTCCTTAAGTTTCTCCTCTTATATTTGTTGAGGATGCGCCATTAGACAAGAAATTTCCATGTCATTGATAAGCATGGTAGTATGACATTCCTTGACTACCATCTTGGACACTTTCGAAACAAATTTACTCATTCTTGCCCTAGGATCGACAACCATAGTAGGAGCATACTTAGACAATTGTGTGAACTTCAAAACATATTCCTTCACACTCATGTTTCCTTGAAGAAGGTTGATGAATTCAAGTACCTTTGACTCCCTCATCTCTAGGGGAAAGAACCTATCAAAGAAAGCAACCTTACATTTTTTCCAATCAAGAGGACCTGCATCAACCGTCCTCTCTTCTTCACATTGGTTGAACCACACTTGAGCAACACCCTTAAGTTGTTAAGTGGCCAATTTCTCCTTTTCCACGGGCGTCACTCCTACGATCATCAACACCTTATACACCGCATCAATGAACTCTTGAGGATCTTCCTCAACCATGGAACCATGAAACTACAGAGGATTCATTCTAGTGAAGTCTCTTATTCTAGTTGCCGTCGTACCCACATTTGGGTTCACTGGGACAACAACCTCCCTATTGGCTTGAGCCAATACTTTGAAAGTAACTCTCAAATCCACATTTGCCACTTGTTTTGCCAAATGGTCGACCGAAACTTGAGGAGCTTCTTGATCCACATTCTGGTTCACATTCCTCCTAACGTATGCTCTTCGAGGGGCCATATCCTGAAAAGCATCGGATAGGGATTAGGAGAGAGACATTATAGAGTTAAACTTTATCGCACGACTTAAGAGTGATGAAAGAAGTGGAGTTTCCTAAATATCTTATAGTCTCTCATTCATAAATGTGATGCACTTCACACTCATGAACAAGACTCTATTCTACATGGCTTATGAGACTTTCTAAGACCTTTCAAAACCATATGTTCTAAATACCAAGTTTGTCAAGACCCAAAGTACACCCTACACATGACATGGCGTATAAGACTCTGAGAGGCCCTATAGAAGCCACTTGGCATACATTATACAAGATAATAGAAAACCAAAAGAGTTTAAGGGTAGCATTTCAATGAAAAGAGTTTGAAAAAAACTAGCGGAAGTCTAAACATTTGTCTCAAAGGATACTATTACATCAATAAAGTGATTGGAACCTAACCTGTACATTATATAAAGTATCCAAAATGAAAGACATAAAAGCAATAAAAGAATCTCGGGCCTCAGAACATAAGGACTCACCAATCTTCAAAGATTAATAAAGGATCACTAGCCATGCGTATGGGAAATAGGAGCATCAGACCCTGCATTAGTGAAACAATATAGGCAAAAGTATGTGTTAGTACATGGAATATATCAAGTATGATAGTCATGCATAAGAGTTATAAAATCATGCTGAGAGGGTTTTATATGACATGCAATGACCAAGCTAAATAAAAAAATAACATGTTAGAAAATATAAGTCATAACCATGGTCAATGCAAGCTAAACATCTTTAAAACACTTTTCAGATGCCTTTAGAGAGCAACCTTAGTTCATTATTTATGGGAGATTTACCTTTAAACGACATAGACCATGTGAGCTATAAACATGAAATCTGGTGTCTATCCCACCGCGTAAAGAGATGTCCTTACTTTCCAAGATAAAAACCATAAACTTCTAGCTTAGGTGGATCCACTAGCTAATGTCTATCTAGACAACTTATAGTGGCACATAGTTTATGGGACATGGGTAATCGTCACTTGTCATCTCGGTGCTAAGCATAAATCTCAACGAATAGTCATTAATCTTGACTTATCTTAACTTTATGAGACATTGGTATTCGCCGCTTGTCTTATTATTAGAGGACATGGATAATCGCCGCTTGTCTTACCATCCATGGAAGGGCACATCAAGCAGCCAATGCAAGCTAGATTGCATTACAATAGCTCTTTTCATCTTAATTCATCTTAGGTGAGAAAATCTTTCAACCTTATGAACCCTTCATGTAAGATAATCCTTTCACAATAACAACAACAACATCCATGCTTTATTATCAAAGCAACTTTAAATCATTTTCATCAACTTCATAAAGAACATGATATCTTCATAAATTCATCTTTCATGATTCAAAAGCTTCATCATATGATCAATTCTAGAAATTATGAATCAAGCATGGGTTCATGTGAATTCAACTTAAAAACATGGAATTATCTCAATTGATGCATAAAAATACCTAAAACAATTAATTAGATCAAAATTGAAAATAAATCATGACATTGAGTAAAACCCTAACTTCAATTGGAGTTTCTACCTTGTAAAAATGGAGTATTTAAGAACCCTATGGAGGGAAGGACTCCATAAGTGAATACTATCATACCTTGATGCTAAAAGCTCACAATCAATGGAGAATTAGAGACTTGATCTTGAAATCCTAGACTTCTTCTTCTTCCTTAGAGAGAGAAATATTTGAGAGAATGAACTTGATCATCTTTTAGGATTTTAGGAGAATGAATTGAATTGGGTAATTTAGGGGCAAAAACTTGTATCTAGGGTCTAGGATAGAAGGTGAAAATACATAGTATTGGGTTAGAATAATTAGGAAAAGACCCAAAATTCCTTCTTAAAATAAGTGTCCACCCTCCACTGATGGTTGGACTATAAGTCTGTAGGTCAAACTACGGTCCGTCCTGTCTAATCATTGGTGGGGTTCTGGGATCATACTTTTGGACCTTCAATGATGGGACTCATGTACGGTCCGTTGGTGTACCTACGGTCCATACATGGCCGCCGTATGTTCAACTTTAAACTTTAAAATTTCATTAAGTGTAGGACTCACCTACAAAACCTACCTACGACTCATACATTGAACGACGGACTGTCCTTGTGAACCGTAAAAAGGGTATTGGAACTTGTTTTGAAAAAAAATAATTTTTCCCCTCACCTATGTGTGCCACGTACGATCTGTAAATGCATTTACTAACCATAGGTAGGAGCTGTAGGTCACACCTGCAACTTAAATCTGCATTTTCCATTCTTTTCAAATCCGAGGTGTTACAATCAAAATATTGCTTTGGTCAAACTTCTCAAATTTCAAACCTTCAAAATTGAAAATCTCAACCAAGCTACATCTAATCACCTAAAAAATCATGTCACTCGTTATCGCAAGTAAAAAATAACATAATAAAGTAATGGGAAGGTTCAAATTGGAGAAATGGGTGAAAAAGAACAAATCCATCATGCAAAATGTTACAATAAATCCCCCACTATTTAAAAATAATTGTCAAGTTTTGCTCCTTTAGAGTCAATTTGACTAATTTTAAAAGCTAAATTAGATTAGATTAACTCAATATTTTAAAATTAAGATTTGGATATTCAAAAACTATATGAATAGTATTATAAGTTGCAATTTTTCTTATATCAATATGATGAAAAAAATACATCTTAAAATGTTGGTCGAAAAATTCATATATTTTTTTACTCTTACAAGAAAAATTGTGACAAGCATTTTAAAGTGGAGGAAGTATGATTTAACTCCTCTCCTCCTCCCCCCTTTCCCGCCCCCTCCCAACCAAGATTTAAAAAAAAATTGGAATTTCTAATTCTTCACTTTCATTCATCCAACAATGTTTACATCTATAATAAACATAAATATCCGTCTCAATCAGTTTCTAACCATAAAAAAAATCATAATCATAAAATAAGAAACTATTGTCATTTTCAAATATTTCTAAATATATTCAACATAAGTTAAATAGGACAAGTTCTAAACATATAAATTCATTTTGGCTATAAGCTTGGGCCAAGTGAAGTGATATAAAGAATAAAAATCTGACAAATATTAAATCCCATAGACTTTATTAGGCGGGTTTAGGTGAACATTAGGTTGGATACATAAAAACACTACGGATAGCTTATGTTGAATGTTGAAATAGTGGCTGGCCCGGTTCGAGCACTATTATATTAATAAAATTGCTAACTTCATTCGTCTACGGTAAAACTTTGTTACACTTATAAATGAAAAATGAAAAGAAAGAATTGATTATGAGTAGGGGTGACAAAGAAAGGGTCAAGTTGAATATGAGTGGATAAAAAATAAGTCACGTGAAAATGAATGAAACATCCAATTCACTCATATTTGATATGGCTACAAAATGGGTAATATGGATATCCACATTATCCATTTTCTTATTTGTAAAGAAATAAGCACTCCCTAATCACAATTTTTTCCTTTTTTCCCTTCTTTAAGGGTGTTTGGTATGAAGAAAATATTTTTCGTATTTTTATAAAAATATTATTTTTTGAAAAATAAGTTGTCTTGAGTCGCACAACTAATTTTTTTACAACAGACTTCAAAAGAGGTGAGGTCAATATTTTTTAGGGAAAGGGTCTGATATACCCCTCAACTTTGTCATTTAAAGCTGATACACCCCTCTTTTTGAAAATGGCTCATATATACCCCTGTTGTTACACAAATGACTCACATATACTCTTTTCCTCTAAAGGAAGTGCAAACAAATAGTTTCAAAATTTATTTTTATTAATTTTATTAAAAAATAATCCATGTAGAGATATATTTTGTCCTTGTTACACATTTTTTTTTTACTTTTTTAATTCAATGGCTAATTTAAATTTATTAATTTGATGATCAAAATTATTCTTTTCACTTATTTTCTTATAATCTTTATTATAGATATCCTTAAAAAATTACACATAGATACTAAATTAATTACAATAGCAAAAAGTTGTTTTTTTTTCTATTTTTGTTTCATTCACACTTCTTTCTTTTTATTTCTCTTATTTTACACTAAAGAGTGAAATAAAAATTGAAATAAGAATAAGAAACTTAAATAATAATAATAATCAAAGAAGCCAAAAAATAATTTGTGTGAAAAAGATCAAATACATATTTTTTAAAGAACATTAAAAATTTAAAAAATAATTTAAATTAATTTTATCACTTTTGTTATGGTAGGGATATATGTGGGTCACTTTTGTAATGGTGAGGGGTATATGTGTGCCAATTTTGTAACTGTAGGGGAATATATGAGCCACTTTTATAACGAGGGGCATATCAACTCAAATGACAAAGTTGAGGGGTATATCCGGACCTTTTCCCTTTTTTACAAGTTTTTTTAACAAAACAGATTTCTGGAGATTGATATCTTTTGTGCCAAAAATCAGGATTGCAAAACCTACCTCTTGATCTTGGTGTAATCTTTTAAAATTTGTTAAATATGAATTTATAAAATGATTTGGATAATATTAAATTCATGAATATATTAGTCTATATAAATGTTATATATTAATTTAATGGGGTCAATTATTTAAAGTCCAATAAATATGGATTTACTTAAGTAAAAATTTTATGAATCACATAGTGTAAGAAACAAATTACATCCTATCCATACTCTTTTAATAATTACAAAAATCCCTTGAATTGTGTACCTTTCGGATACATAAGTCCATGTCTGGATACATTAAATCAGATACAATTACTAGCAGTCTATTGCACTAAAGATGGAATAAAAATCTGAAAATCTAATTAAATTTCCCAAATTACGTTTACGTTTCTTCTTTCAAACCATCAGATAGAAGGACTGATTAAATTTCAAATTATTTCTCCTTGATCATCGAAGAAATCTTACAAATTTGATTCAAAATTTTTTGTCAAAAATTTGTGAAAATTCATCATGAATATTTCGATTCTCTTAAGGCATTCAGGAATATGGAAAAGTGAGGTTAGATACAAGTGATACTAAAGTGATGGGATAGTGGTTGGGGAAAGTATTTCATTCGTGAATCTTATTTCAGTCATTGCAACTTAATTGGATATTGATGAATTGAAAAAAGAAGAAGTAGAGATTTGATACATTTTAGAAGGTAATTCCTCTCCGTTGATTATTAGGAATGATATGGTAGTGAAGTTGTACATAGAAGTGAAGAAACATGAGGTTTGATTAGGTATGTATCCACTCTGCATTGATACATAAGAAAAAAGTGATGAAGATATACATAGCTTTGAGAATCCACTAGGGTAATTGTGCGTGTTGAAGGTGGAAAAAAGGAAACACATGCTATTAACATTGTTGAATCAAGAATTGATGATTCCTATTACCTACCAGAATTGGAGATTACGAATTATATATCAGATATAATTTTTTTAGATGTGAAGGTGAAGCAATTGTATAAGGATAAAGCAACTCTAGTTGTTGTAATGACAAAATACAAAATAGAGAATGACTTCAATATTCGAGTTAAAAGATTTGATAACAAAAGGTATGTGAATAGTTATATTATGTTGTATTCAACTTTCTTTGATTTTTTGAATTTGTTTGTTGATATATTATTCATGATACATTGTTAGTTACTACTTTATACATAAATAGGTTGCATCATATGTGTTAGATTTTTAGGTCTATGTATCATTGTGTGGTAATTATAAAGTATAAGAGAAATGTGAAATACTTATTATTTTTTTAATGTATCATTGACGATGCATGGATAATTATGGTACATAGGTATGAAATGTATCATTACAGTTCTTTTATATCTGAAATGTGTAAAATGTTGTGGACAATATGGCCCATTGAGATTAGTTGTAATAATGTATCTTGCATTGTTATTTTTTTTTAGAATGATACATGAAATAGTAGCAAAATTTTAATATATCTTGTACAATTGCATCTATGTATTATTATGTTTTTCGGAAGACTGTTGTTGGAGATTGATGGATCTGTTAGAAAAAGATCGGATATATTCAAAGTATGGGTGTGCACTATTCAGATTAAACCGAATAACCAAATAAAATCAAACCGAATTTTTATTTGGATTGGTTTTTTGGTTTTTCGGATTGGTTTTGGATTAATGAATTACTTTGTTTGGTTTCAGATTTTAAAAAAATAAAAACCGAAAAGACCGATAAATATATATATATATATAATGTTTAGGTTTAGAATTAGGTTGGAGTAAACCACTTTTGTCCCTTTTTGGTTATTGCCTTCCATGATGATTACATTTATATTTTATGTTTGAACATCTATAATAGGTATACTTATAAGTATTGTGTTTTAAGTTTTACTTATGATTTATATTAGAAAGTATATTTAAGAGATTCAATACTATTACTTTGGTTATGTTATTAATTATTGACATAATCGAATAACCAAACCGAAAAAAGCCGAACCAAATAGAGGAAAACGAAATGAAACGAAATTTATTTTGGATCAAAATGGGTTACACTTTTAGAAAACCAAAAACCGAAAAATCCAAACCGAATAGTGCAAAACCAAACCGAATGCACACCCCTAATTCAAAGTGAGATACTTCAATAGTGAACATACATGTCCATTGAGGGATATGATATTAACCAAGACAAAATCTATTGTTGGGTTTGTTAGTAGTGTGACAACTCCGAAACTGGTCATTCATAAAAGAAAACATACTCCAAACGATATAATTGATGATGTTAGAGTGATCTATGGTATTGATATTCCTTACCAACAATCATGGCATGCTAAGGATGTGTACTAGAGATGATAAGGGGAAAACCTGCATATGGATACAGACAGATGCCAAAATACATATATATGTTGGAAATTGTGTATCCAAATTCATATATACGGATTCACACGTCAGATAAAAGTGAATTAATGTATTCGTTCATAGAATTCAGTCCAATGATGAGAGGGTTTGAATTCTTTAGACCTGTCATTGTTGTTGACAATGCACATGTTAGTGGGGATTACACAGGGACCTTTGTATCGGCAAGTACGCTGGATGGGGCATTGTTGAAATGTTGTATATTAATTTATTATTTTCCAAATTATAACATTATTAATTTGATACCTTCAACAACAATTATGGATAAAAAATAAATAATAATGTGTGTTATCTGTGATAAGGTTGCATATTGTCGTTTGCTATGAAATTGTAGATACGAAAAATGATTATTCATGGATATGGTTCTTTCAGCAATTTAAAAGTGCATTTGGTGAGAGGGAAAAAATGTGTGTTGTATCTGATAGAAATGAAAGCATAATGAAGAGTGTAAGTATTATTTATCCAAATGTTCCTTATTTTGCATGCATATGGCACCTTTGGAAAAATATTTGTACAAAATTTAGGAGAAGCATAACCACACTTAGTGATATGATTATTAGATGGCCAAGACTTATCGAAAAGATGATTCTAGAAAATTGATGGCTAAAATGGAAAAAGTAGATGACAGGGTTAAGAAGTACCTTGAAGATGATGGGTGTGAAAAGTGGTCAAGACTTCATGCAACAGTGGACAATGGGAGAATGATCACTTCTAACATCACGGAATGTATCAATGGTTGCCTTGTTGAGGCACGACAACTACCTATATTAGACTTTTGGGAAGAAGCTAGAATTCTATTTAGTTCTTGGAACTGCAAAAACTGGGAAATAGAATCTTATACAAATGATACATTAGGGAGGAGGTTTGAAGAGATACTAATTATAAACACATCTAAATGTGCAAAAATGAAGGTATTTATCCATATATAAACTATTATGTATCTAGATTTAATTATCATTAAATCACTGTATCTAAAATGATATATAATGTAATGTATCTCTAACTTTTACACAATTGCAGTTTGTTCCATCTTCTGAATTTATTTTTTCAGTGCATGAAAGTGGGAGAAGTTATATTGTTTGCATTGAGAGAAAAATCTGTAACTGTAGTAGATTTCAACATGACGAGATACATTATGCGTGTACAATCGTTGTTTTAAAGAGCAAGAATGTTGTAGATGTACACCCCTATTGCTCTGATTACTATAAACCAATTGCATTATCAAACACATATGCATTTTCAATGAAACCAATGTCGGACAAGAATGATTGGTCAGCTTCAAAATGTGTTTTGAAAGATGTTGTCTTCCCACCAAGATACAAAAGAGTGTCTTAATAACCAATGAAAATAAGGAAGAAAAATCCAGATGAAAAGCTAACAACAAACACGAACTATTGTGGACGTTGTGAACAAGAAGGTTAGAATCGAAGAACCTGTACTTTCTTTTCGAAAGATTCTTGATGAATACTTCTTTTGGTGTATCGTGATGTATCATATTAATAATTTTCAATTTGTAACATTTCTTGTCATGACCCAAGGGTACCCCCTAGATATAACACGGTGTACTTGACCCCAAAGGGGTCTCATACAAGCCCTTAGTATACCATAAACATAAGTAATAGAAATGATGCGGAATTAAAATTTTTACAATCGAAGTCTTTTCATAAAATCAACATAGAAGTCTAGACATTGTCTCCATAAGTCATCTAATACAATCTAGAATCAATAGGGTCACAACCCTTTACAATAAAGTCTTAAAGTAGAACATACGAAAGAAAACTAGAAATAATAACTCTTGTCCTCGAACTATGAGGACTCACCAAAGCAAGGAGAGAATCAATCCAAGCTTTCCACCAAGGAGAAGTAAACCTCAACGACCGGGACCTACACTTATAGAAAAATGTAGAAAATATGGGTTAACACACAAATGCACTAAGTATGGAAGCCATGCACTAAAATCCTTAAATCATGTAAAAAGGGACATTTTTGTTGAAACCATGCACTTTATCATTTTAAAGAGTTATCATGCACAATAGTGTAAATACATAGTCAAACCAACTCATAAGCAACCCTAAGATTTACTTGTGTAATGCATAGACAAGATCCCATAATCCTATCTAAAGCTAAGTATCACTTTTAGGCCACAAACATCATACATTTCATAACTTGTCCTCATCTATAGCAAATACTCACAAACAAGGAAACATTCATATTCAGTAACTTGTGACAAGGAAATCCACTCATAGCAATAATACAAATCATACATGCATAATTCATTTATCTTCATAGCATAAGAAAACCACACTATAACCCCTTTCCAAAGCCTACTTGTGCAATGCATAAGTGAAGTCCCATACCCCCACTCACACTAAGTAGAACTCCTTGAGAAGTCATAAGTATAGTTCATGTTCATGTCCTTGTCATATTCATATTCTTGTCATGTAGGGAAATATAGCCTTAACCAACATAGACCATGTGAATTACATGGAATCCGGTGTCATGCCCCCACACCGGAAAGAGGTGTCCTACCTGCCTAAGGTAGAACTCATGTATTAGCTTCTAGGTGGATCCACTAACTAAAGACTTATATGGGCACATAGTTATGGGATAGGGAGATTGCTTCTAGAAACCCAGACTAACTAACGTGAATGTTTCCATCTCATGAGATAACTATCTTGGGAACCCGAACTAACTAGCATGAAGGAACCCATCTCATATTCATATCCACTCGGTGCTAAGCATAATTCCCTTTAAATTCATTTTAGGTCATTGCTTAAGTTCATGTTCATGAAAGAATGCTCTAGAACTCAAACCAACATGGTATCATGATAGCTCATAGATTCATTAGGTGAGAATGACCTTTCAACCTTAGAATCATTACTATGTGAGTAAACCTTTCACATCATATTCATAGTGTGTTCATGAGAATAGCCTTTTAATCAACACCACACCATTATCATATTCATAGACATTTCATTTATAGTCATGTGTAAGGGTATGGGGACAATGATCTTGCAACAACACCACATTTACACAATAGTCATAGGATCTTCACTTTCTAAGTGAATCATAAGCTCATACACAATTCTCATCAATATGTACAAATCCTCACAATTTTCCCTTCAAGGCTATAAATCAAACTCAACCCAAACATCTAGAATTACTACATTAGATAGGGGGGGGGGGATGTAATGATTCAATAACTCAATCAATATAAACATAATCAATTTAGATGCTTCTATAGTCAATCAACCCACATCATGAATTCACAATTTAGTAATATGGGGGATTCATGAATTCTTGGGGGGATTTCATCATAAATCAACAATTAATCATCAATTCAACCATATTCCACCATAAATCGACCATAATCAACCATAAATCAACAATTGAAAATGTTTTGAAAGAGAACCCATGACTTAGATTGAAACCCTAGGTTTTGGGGAAATTGGAAGCTTTGAAATCAAGTTTTGAAGGGACTCTATAGGTGAAAGCTACCCATAGATGAAAAGCCACCATACCTTGATTAAGAATCTCCAAGAAATTTGAGGAAGAACCCTTGAATTTGCCAAACCCTAACTCCAAGTCTACTCTTCTTCTTCTTTGGGTTTTAGAGAGAGAAATTGTAACATCTCGCCAATTTGAAATAACTAGGAAGAAGTTAGGAATTGGAAATAACCATTTTTGGAAAGAATATAAAAATCTGGAAATTTGTTAAGTATGTTAAGTTGAGTTTTTGGTCAACTTCAAACGACCATAACTCCTAGATCAAGATGAGTTAGGTGTGGTTCCAGATATTGTAGGAAAGATCTTGGAATAATCTTTTCAACGCCACTGAGTTTGTGCGATTCTGAGTTTTTATGAGCGAGATATGCCCATTTGAAGTTGGGATGTTCGAATAAGAAAATGTCCAATCCGGATTTTGGAAGGGTAGTTTGGTCTTTTCCTTACCCAATTAATTTAATTCCTTTTAGTGAATTAATTAAGGGTCAAATCAGAATTTGGTCAGTTTAGAAAATTGAAAATTCACGCTAGGGCTTGGAGAAAAGAGAAAAGAAGAGAAAGTAGAAGAAAAGCTCAAGATTCGCCAAGATCGTGTGATTTGGTCGTGGATTTCACCAAGGAATTAATCCTACAAGGTATGTGAGGCTTTCATAACGTTGGGTTCGTTCACCCATGTTCCAAACATGTTTATTTCAACATAAATTCATCCTAAAAGAGTTTGAAAGTTGATGTTCTTGATATGTATTCTTGAATTTGATATTGTTCTTGACTTGGGCTGAAATTGAGACGTTTCTGAGATCGTTACGTCAAATTATTGTGTTGGTTGGAGTTAGGTTCTTACGTACATTTTTTGGGTATCTGTATGTTAAAAGAATTTGGGAAAAAGAACCGACTTTGGGGGAATTGGGGCTGGAAAACGAATAAGAAATTTAGTCGGCAAAATCTGGGCACTAGCTCCGCGTCGCGGACCCTCTCCCCAAATTTGGGAAAAGTCACTTCGCATCGCGGAGCGGTCACAGACCATTCTTCCTCAAAAAGTATTGTCGTGACCAAAATTTAAATACCTCTCCGCGTCGCAGACCCACCCTCAAACATTGAATTTTTATCTTTTCTCATGTTTAGCTATCTAAAAACACTCCTAAACATCATGAGATCTTTCCTATCATAAATCACAAATCTTGAATCCATAATTCAATTCATGGAAAGTTAAAAGTCAAGTCTAGAGGTTAAGAAGTAAGTCAAGAGAAGTTCATTAAAGTTTTTCAAAAGTCTTTCACAAACGTTTTAACTTTGTTTTAAGACTTAAGTTTCGAGTTAAACAAAGAGTAAAGAGTTGAGTTCATTTCTCAAAAAGCTATAAGGGAACTAAGTATTCCCAAGAGTTTAAAATGTTTTCACATTTGAACAAGAATGAGAACATCGATTCCAAGAGAGCTTTTAAGCTAAGTTTTGAGTAATTATCTCAAACCAAAGAAAGAAGTTTGTTTTAAAAACATATGAGCTAAGTATATTTTGGGAGTAGTATTGAGCACCGATATGGGGATGTGAGTTCATATTAAATCAAGTCTCCATAAACCATGTAGCCATCATGGGTAGTAAATGATCATACTTTTTAGATGACTCCTTAAGATGATTTTTGCATAGACTAGTGGATCCACTTAGTTGTGCATTCTATATGACAACAAAGTATAGGATAGTTCTCGCACCGTGGGTAAGACACTGTATCACCACTTAGGCTCATAGTGATGGTTGTCGGTTAGAGAAACTCCCACAGAAACTATATTACTTTATTACATAAGAAAAGTTGAGTTTGTTATTGCATTTTCTTTAACGAACTAAGTTGTTTCCCACTATTTTACAAGCTTTACATATATTGCATGTGTTTTATTGCTCTATATTGAGTTGAGTTGTTCAGGAGTTGAGTAAAGCCAAGGTAAGTGTTCCTTCCAGATTCTTTCCAATCTTAAGTCTGTTTAGCATTCCAACTCGCATACTCTTACATTCAATGTACTGATGCCAGTTGGCCTGCATCGTCTTATGATGCAGACGCAGGTAACCAGGATTAGCATCCAGCCTCTCGTTGATCAAGTTGAGCACTCAGAGTCAGTTGGGGAGCCTCCTTGCATTTCGGTGGACTCTTTTATCATTTGCTTTCTAGTTTTCAGTTGTTAGGATGATCGGGCGTCCTATCCCGACATTTCTCTTCTCTTTAGAGGCTTCATAGACAGTTAGTAGTTCAGTTGTCTTTACACTATTATTTCATATGTTAAGACTTGAGTTGCCATTTTGGCCAAGTTGAATGTTTGACTTTTTAAGCATTCTCAGTATTTTAATATTCAAGTGAGTATAGTGCTATTGATCATTATAAATATGCATAGAGTCTTCCGCTGAGCTAGTAAGCTAGGCCAAGGGTTCACTTGGGGCCATCAATGGTTCTCGAGTGCCAGTCATGTCCGGGGTGTAAGCTCGGGGCTTGACAAACTTGGTATTAGAGCATAGAGTTCAAGATTCATAGGGAGTCTATGAAGCCGTGTGTGTAGAGTCCTGGTTATCGGTCTGAAGCACGCCACATCTATAATTAGGAGGCTGTAACACTTAGGAAAATTATCTCACTTCTTTCACACTCATTTCGTGCGTTAAAGTTGGATCTCTAAAAAGTTTCCTTCTAATTCGTACTTGTGCATGTTTTCAGATAATCATGCCTCCACGAAGAGTTGTTAGAGGTCATCCTGCTAGGAGGAATGTTGAAAAGCAAGGGGTACCCAATGCACCTGAAGTGCAACCCCAAGGAGAGGTTACCAATGTTGAGTTCTATGAGGCTATCCGAATGTTGAGCCAAGTTGTGACCAACTAAGCTGGGCAACAAAGAGGTGCTAGAAAAGAAGTGGTTGATACTTCGAGGATCCGAGAGTTCTTGAGGATGAATCCTTCAAGTTTCACAGGTTCAAGCACTACTGAGGATCTAGAGAGTTTTGTTGAGGAACTGAAAAAGATATTTGAGGTTATGCATGTTGCTTATACTGAGAGAGTTGAACTAGCTGCATATCAACTGAAGAATGTTGCTAGGACTTGGTTTGACCAGTGGAAAGAAGGTAGAGTTTAAGATGCACCACCTGTGAGTTAGGCATATTTTGAGGAGGCCTTCTTGGAGTGTTTCTTTCCCTGAGAACTGAAAGAGGCTAAGGTACGAGAATTTCTTACCCTTAAGCAGGATTCCTTGAGTGTTCATGAGTATGGGTTGAAGTTCACCCAACTATCCCGTTATGCTCCAGAGATGGTTGCAGATATGAGGAGTAGAATGAGTCTGTTTGTTATTGGGTTGTCCCGTCTATCAAGCAAGGAGGGCAGGGCAGCGATGCTAATTGGGGACATGGATATATCAAGGTTGATGGTCTATATGCAACAGGTTGAAGAAGAGAAGCTGAGGGATAGGGAGGAGTTTAGAAATAAGAAAGCTAAGATAGGTAATGAGTCCAGGCAGCAAAAAAGTAATGTGAACCATTCGTCCTTTCAGCAAAAGCAAAAGGGACCTGCTCCATCATCTATAGTGCACCTGCACCCAAAAACAAAGGTGAGTATAATGGTCAGAACTCACAGAACTTCAGAGCTAGACCTGCACAGTCTTAGGGTAGTGTGGCACAATGGGGTAACTGGGATCCTGCATGTGCTAGGTGTGGTAGAACCCACCCAGGTAAGTGTCATGATGGCCAGTTAGGTTGTTTCAAGTGTGGACAAGAGGGTCACTTCATGAAAGAGTGCCCTAAGAACATGCAAGGTAGTGGAAATCAGGGCAATAAAGCCCAATCTTCATCAGTTGCACCACCAGACAAGGCTGCACCTAAAGAAGCTACATCAGGTACTGGCGGAGGAGCAAACCGCCTCTATGCAATCACTAGTCGTCATGAGCAAAAGAACTCTCTAGATGTTTTCACTAGTATGATCAAAGTCTTTACTTTTGATGTTTATGCTATGCTAGACCTAGGAGCAAGTTTATCTTTCGCAACCCCTTATGTTGCAAATAAGTTTGATGTTCTTCCTGAGAAACTCTGTGAAACCTTTTGTGTTTCTACACCTATTGGGGAGTCTTTTCTAGATGAGCGAGTTTATCGTGATTTTGTCATTTCCATCAATCACAAAGACACCATGGCTGATTTAAAGGAGTTAGACATGGTAGATTCTGATGTCATTCTAGGTATGGACTGGCTTCATGCCTGATATGCCTCCATTGATTGTAGAACTCGAGTTGTCAAGTTTCAAATTCCTAATGAGCCAGTCTAAAAGTGGAAAAGTAGTTCAGCAGTGCCTAAGGGTCGTTTCATTTCGTACCTTAACGCAAGAAAGTTAGTTTCCAAGGGGTGTGTCTATCCTTTAGTCCGAGTTAATGACTCTACTGCTGAGATACCTCCTATTCACTAAGTTTCTATAGTAAAAGAGTATCCAGAAGTTTTTCCAGATGATCTACCCGGAGTCCCTCCTGAGAGAGAGATAGACTTTAGTATAAATGTTCTTCCAGATACTCGTCCTATCTCTCTTCTGCCATATAGAGTGGCACCACCAAAGTTGAAAGATCTTTTAGAGAAAGGTTTTATTCAACCAAGTGTCTCACCTTGGGGCGCTCCGGTCTTATTTGTGAGGAAGAATGATGGTTCCCTTAGAATGTGTATAGATTATCGCCAGTTGAACAAGATTACCATCAAGAACAAGTATCCTTTTCCAAGAATTGATGATCTTTTCGATTAGCTTCAGGGTGCTTCTTGTTTTTCTAAGATAGACCTCAGATCTGGCTACCATCAGTTGAAAGTAAAGGATTGTGATATTCCCAAGACAACATTCAGGACCCATTATGGTCACTATAAGTTTCTGGTCATGTCGTTCAGTTTAACTAATGCACCTGCAACGTTTATGGACCTTATGAATAGAGTTTTCAAACCTTATTTAGATATGTTTGTTAGCGTCTTCATTGATGACATACTAATCTATTCAAGGAATGAAGAAGATCATCCTAGCCATCTCAGAATATTTATTCAGACTTTGAAGGATAAGGAGTTATATGCTAAGTTCTCTAAATGTGAGTTTTTGGTTGAGTCTGTAGCGTTCTTGGGCCACATAGTTTCCGGTGATGGAATTAGAGTTGATACCCAAAAGATAGAGGCTATGTAGAATTGGCCTAGACCCACATCTCCAACTGATATTAGGAGTTTCTTGGGTTTGGCTGGCTATTATAGAAGTTTTGTAGAGAGGTTCTCATCCATTTCATCTCTTTTGACCAAGTTGACTCAGAAAACAGTGAAGTTTCAATTGTCTAAAGCTTGTGAGAAAAGCTTTCAGGAATTGACAAAGAGGTTGACTACTGCCCAGTGTTAACTTTACTAGAGGGTACTCAAGGTCTAGTGGTGTACTGCGATGCATCTAGAGTTGGTTTGGGTTTCGTGTTAATGCAGAATGGCAAAGTTATAACTTATGCCTCCAGACAATTGAAAGTTCATGAGAAGAATTACCCAACCCATGACTTAGAGTTGGCCGCTATAGTTTTTGCTTTAAAAATGTGGTGCCATTATCTTTATAGTGTTCATGTGGATGTGTTCACCGATCACAAGAGTCTTCAGTATGTGTTTACTCAGAAAGAGCTTAACCTCAGACAAAGGAGGTGGTTGGAATTACTCAAGGATTATGACATGAGTATTCTTTATCACCCAGGTAAGGCTAATGTTGTTGCTGATGCTTTAAGCAGGTTGTCTATGGGTAGTACCACCCATATTGAGGAAAAAAAGAGAGAGCTAGCGAAAGATGTGCATAGACTTGCACGATTGGGGGTCCGACTAATGGATTCCACATAAGGAGGAGTAGTGGTGATGAATAGGGCTGAATCATCACTAGTGTTGGAAGTGAAAGAAAAGCAAGACCAAGATCCTATTTTGCTTGAATTGAAGGTGAATGTTCATAAGCAAAAAGTATTAGCTTTTGAACAAGGGGGAGATGGCGTATTGAGATATCAAGGTAGATTATGTGTACCAATGGTGGATGGACTCCAAGAGAGGATCATGGAGGAAGGTCTTAACTCCAGATATTCCATTCATCCGGGTTCCACAAAGATGTATCATAATTTGAGAGAAGTTTATTGGTGGAGTAGCATGAAGAAGGGCATTGTAGAGTTTGTTGCTAGATGTCCGAATTGCCAATAAGTTAAAGTAGAGCATCAAAGGCCCGATGGTTTGTCTCAGAATATAGAACTTCTGGAATAGAAGTGGGAGATGATAAATATGGATTTCATCACAGGTTTTCCAAGGTATCGCAGACAGCATAATTCTATATGGGTGATTGTGGATCGAATGACCAAATCAACCCACTTTTTGCTGGTAAAGACTACCCATTCAGCAGAAGATTATGCCAGGTTATATATTTTGGAGGTGGTAAGACTTCATGGAGTCCCTATTTCAATTATATCAGATAGGGGTGCTCAATTTACTGCACAGTTTTGGAAGTCATTCTAGAAAGGCTTGGGTTCAAAGATGAACTTGAGTACTGCTTTTCATCCTCAGATAGATGGTCAAGCAGAGCAAACTATTCAGACCTTAGAGGATATGTTGAGGGATTGTGTGATTGATTTCAAAGGTAATTGAGATGATCACCTACCTCTTATGAGTTTGCTTACAACAATAGTTACCACTCCAGCATCCAGATGGCTCCTTTTGAGACTCTTTATGGGAGAAGATGCAGATCTCCTATTGAATGGTTTGAAGTTGGTGAAGCTGGGTTGATAAGACCAGACTTGGTTCATAAAGCTATGGAGAAAGTGATTCAAGAGAGGTTGAAAACAGCGTAGAGTCGTCAAAAATCCTACACCGATGTTAGGTGAAGGGAGTTAGAGTTCGAAGTGGATGATTGGGTGTACTTGAAAGTTTCACCCATGAAGGGTCTTATGAGATTTGGTAAGAAGGGGAAGTTTAGTCCTCGGTATATTGGCCCTTATAGAATATCCAAGAGGGTTGGCGAAGTAGCTTATAAGTTAGAGCTACCACAAGAGTTAGCAGTAGTTCATCCGGTATTTCATGTTTCCATGTTGAAGAAGTGCATGGGAGATCCTTCACTTATCATATCGACTGAAGATACTGGGATCAAGGATAGATTATCTTATGAAGAGATTCCGGTTCATATTCTAGATCGCCAAGTTCGCAAGTTGAGGACTAAGGAAGTGGCATAAGTCAAAGTTCTTTGGAGGAACCAATTTGTTGGGGAAGCTACTTAGGAAGCTGAGAAAGATATGAAGAAGATATATCCACATCTCTTTGAAATTAGAGAAGTTCCAGACCAAGGTACTAATTCTATTCTTAATACTCTTTCATTTATAAGTTAGCATGTTAAAATTGCTTTGCTTGTGGGTGTTTGAGCTGAATGTTAGATGTTTCACCCTTAGCCTAGTAAGAAATAATCTCCTTCGAGGACTAATATTCCCAAGAGGGAGATATTGTAACATCTCGCCAATTTGAAATAACTAGGAAAAGTTAGGAATTGGAAACAACCATTTTTGGAAAGAATATAAAAATCTGGAAATTTGTCAAGTATGTTAAGTTGAGTTTTTGGTCAATTTAAAACGACCATAACTCCTAGATCAGGATGAGTTAGGTGTGGTTCCAGATATTGTAGGAAATATCTTGGAATAATCTTTCCAATGCCACCGAATTTGTACAATTCCTAGTTTGTATGAGCAAGATATTCCCATTTGAAGTTGGGCTGCTCGAATAAGGAAATGTTCAATTCGGATTTTGGAAGGGTATTTGGTCTTTTCCTTACCCAATTAATTTAATTCCTTTTAGTGAATTAATTAAGGGTCAAATCAGAATTTGGTCAGTTTAGAAAATTAAAAATTTACGCTAGGGCTTGGAGAAAAGAGAAAAGAAGAGAAAGGAGAAGAAAAGCTCAAGATTCGCCAAGATCGTGCGATTTGGTTGTGGATTTCGCCAAGGAATTAATCCCACAAGGTATGTGAGGCTTTCATAACGTTGGATTCGTTCACCCATGTACCAAACATGTTTATTTCAGTGCATCCTAAAAGAGTTTGAAAGTTGTTGTTCTTGATATTTATTCTTGAATTTGATATTGTTCTTGAGTTGGGCTGAAATTGAGACGTTTCTGAGATCGTTACGTCAAATTATTGAGTTGGTTGGAGTTAGGTTCTTAGGTACATTTGTTGGGTATCTGTATCTAAGGAGAATTTGGGAAAAAGAACCGAGTTTGGGTGAATTGGGGCTGGAAAACGAAGATGAAATTTAGTCGGGCAAATCTGGGCACTGGCTCTGCGTTGCGGACCTGCTCCCCAAATTTGGGAAAAGTCACTTCGTGTAGCGGAGCTATCATGGACCGTTCTGCCTCAAAAAGTATTTTCGTGAAAACAATGTAAATACCTCTTCGCGTCGAGGACCCACCCCCAGACAATGAATTTTTGATCTTTTCTCATGTTTAGCTATCTAAAAACACTCCTAAACATCACGAGATCTTTCCTATCACAAATCACAATGCTTGAATCCATAATTCAATTCAAGGGTAGTTATGAGTCTAGTCTAGAAGTTAAGAAGTAAGTCAAGAGAAGTTCATTAAAGTTTTTCAAAAGTCTTTCACAAACGTTTTAACTTTGTTTTAAGACTTAAGTTTCGAGTTAAGCAAAGAGTAAAGAGTTGAGTTCATTTCTCAAAAATCTATAAGGAAACTAAGTATTCCCAAGAGTTTAAAATGTTTTCACATTTGAACAAGAATGAGAACATCAATTCCAAGAGAGCTTTAAGCTAAGTTTTGATTAATTATCTCAAACCAAAGAAAGAAATTTGTTTTAAAAACATATGAGCTAAGTATATTTTGGGAGTAATATTGAGCATCGATATGGGGATGCGAGTTCATAGTAACTCAAGTCTCCATAAACCATGTAGCAATTATGGGTAATAAATAATCATAATTTTTAGATGACTACTTAAGATGCTTTTAGCATAGACTAGTGGATCCACTTAGTTATGCGTTCTATATGACGGCAAAGTATAGGGCAGTTCTGGCAATGTGGGCAAGACGCTGTATCATAACTTAGGCTCATAGTGGTGGTTGTCAGTTAGAGAAACTCCCACAGAAACTATTTTACTTTATTACATAAGTAAAGTTGAGTTTGTTATTACATTTTCTTTAACGAACTAACTTGTTTTCCACTTATTTACAAGCTTTATATATATTGCATGTGTTTTATTGCTTTATATTGAGTTGAGTTGTTCAGGAGTTGAGTAAAGCCAAGGTAAGTGTTCCTTCCAGATTCTTTCCAATGTTAAGTGTGATTAGCATTCCAACTTGCATACTCGTACATTCAATGTACTGATGCTAGTTGGCCTGCATCGTCTTATGATGCAGACACAGGTAACCAGGATCAACATCCAGCAACTCGTTAGGTTGAGCACTCAGAGTCAGTTAGTGAGCCTCCTTGCATTCCGGGGGACTCTTTTATCATTTGCTTTCTAGTTTTCAGTTGTTAGGATGATCGGGGATCCTGTCTCGACATCCCTCTTTGTTTTAGAGGCTTCATAGACAGTTAGTAGTTCAATTGTCTTTACACTATCATTTCATATGTTAAGACTTAAGTTACCATTTTGGCCAAGTTGAATGTTTGACTTTTTAAGCATTCTTAGTATTTTAATATTCAAGTGAGTATAGTGCTATTGATCATTATAAATATGCATAGAGTCTTCTACTGAGTTAGTAAGTCAGGCTAAGGGTTCGCTTGGGGCCAGCAATGGTTCTCGAGTGCCAGCCACATTCGGGGTTTAGGCTCGGGGGTGACAGAAATATTGTGAGGAAGATCAAGTTTTAGTTTGACTTGGGTGTTTGAGTATAATGACTTAGTTTGGGTGTATTTTGACTTAAAACAACTTACATAGTACCCCTAAAATACCCAAAATGACCCCACTTTAATTGAACTAAAAAGGAAACGACTTAACTAACCTTCATTAATTGATCCCATCCAGGCACCACGAGCCACCTTCACGAGTCGTGGTGAGGACCACGATCCGTGGTCCCCCTCGTGAAGGTTGGGGCAGTAACTACGTAAATGGGGCACAAGGCTCACAAGCCCAAGGCATTCCCACGAAGGGCTCCATGAGTCGTGGTCAAGAGCACGAGTCGTGGTCCTTGAGGCAGTAGCCATGTCAGTTGGGTCCCCTAGCTCAAATGCCCAAGGCATCTTCACGAGGAGCTCCACAAGCCGTGGTCAAGACCACTTGCCGTGGTCCCTTTCGTGGACCTTGAGGCAGTGGCTAGGCCACTTGGGGGCTTCTCCTTTTCGGCCAACTCTTCTCCACGAGCCTTTCCATGAGCCGTGGTCTTCACCACAAGCCGTGAAGTAGCTCGTGAATGAAAGCCTCTTTGTGGAAGACTTTAAGGGGCACATTGCCTAGGCTACCACGAGCCACACCACGATCCATGGTCCCTACCACAAGTCGTGGGGGAGGTCGTGGTCACTAAGACAGTGTCTGGGGGAGAGCGGACTATTTCGGTCTTCTCCCTTGGCCCTTGCCCTTAACTCATGACGTTAACCCTCACGTTTAGGCTCTAGTTTCACGTATTATTTTTTGTAGTGTTACATTATCTCCCCCTTGGGAACATTCGTCCTCGAATGATGATTTAGACACCTTACCAAAATAAAGACTCAAGACTAGCAGCCCATCATGCATGTAGCATGTAGCATCAAAATAATGAACAATTCAAAGGAGAAAACATCAACTCCATCTCAAGACATAAATAATGCAACACAAGGAAGTAGGAGCTACATCCACAACCCATTATGCAGAAAACTCATCATTTCATATAATCATAGGAGGAACTACCTTCTCCAACTAGAAGCAAGCTCAACACAACATTATGGAGACAATGTGCCATTACATAAAAAAAATAACTAAGCATGTTCATCAACTCATCTCATGAAGTCAAATATGCAATCATCATACTAAAATGCAAATCAACATGAGGAACATATAAATCATGAAAACTCAATTTATACTAAACATGAATTCTCACTAGAACATGCATATCATAAGGAAATCATAAAGAACACATATAGCACACATGACTTCCCAAAACACCAAACTCAAGAGAGACTACTTACCTCAAGCTTGGATAGGAGTAGAAGGAAAAAGATGAGGGTAGCGGGACTTCATATCGGCCTCGGCCTCCCATGTAGCACCCTCAACTAAATGATTCCTCCATAAAACCTTTACGGAAGCTACTTCCTTGTTTCTCAACCTCTTAACTTGCCGGTCTAAAATCTCTACCAGAATATCTTCATAATAAAGACTCTCATCAACTGCCAATACCTCTAAAGGAATGATGGAAACCGGATCACCAATACACTTCTTGAGCATAGAAACATGAAATACCAGGTGAACCGGGCCAACTCATTTGGCAAGTCTAACTCATAGGCAACTTTCCCAACACGTTTCAAGATTTGATATGGGCCTACATACCGGGGACTAAGTTTCCCTTTCTTGCCAAACCTCATCACACCCTTCATAGGTGAGATGTTTAAATAGACCCAATCATTAACTTCAAACTCAAGGTCCCACCTTCTAACATCGGCATAAGACTTTTGCTGACTTTGGGCCATCTTTAACCTTTCTCTAATGAGTCGGACTTTCTCAATGGCCTCATAAACTAGTTCGGGACCGATTAGAGCAATTTCACCCACTTCAAACCACCCAACCGGAGATCTACACCTCTTACCATACAATTCTTCTAAGGGAGCCATGGCAATACTTGAATGGTAACTATTTTTGTAGGCAAACCCTATCAACGGTAGATGGTCGTCCCAATTACCTTTGAAATCTATAATACATGCCCTCAGCATATCCTCTAAGGTTTGAATGGTGAGTTCCGCTTGACCATCCGTTTGAGGTTGAAAGGTCGTGCTAAGCTTGACCTTAGTACCAAGCCCTTTTTGGAATGCCTTCCAAAAGTGTGAAGTAAATTGAGTACCCCAATCCAAAATAATAGATAGAGGAACCCCATGCAACTTCCCTACCTCCTTGATGTACAATTTGGCATAGTCTTCCACCGAAAATGAAACCTTGACGGGAATAAAGTGGGCGGATTTTGTCATTCTATCTACAATGACCCAAATAGAATCATGTTGCCTTCGAGTGCGAGGCAAACCCACTATAAAATCCATATTCACATCCTCCCACTTCCAAGTGGGAATATCTTTGTCTTGAGACAAACCTTCGGGTCTTTGATGTTCGGCATTAACTTGTTGACGATTCAGACTCTTGGCTATAAAACCTGTTATATCCTTCTTCATGCCATTCAACCAATAGACTTCCCGTAGATCACGATACATCTTGATGGCTCCCGGATGAATAGAATATCGCGAACCATGAGCTTCTTCTAGAATTTTCTCTATCAAGCCATCAACATCCGGAGCACATAATCTACCTTGGTACCTAAGCACCCCATCTCCCCCTTGGGAGAAAGCCTCAACGGATTTGTTGAGTACAAATTCTTTCAACTCCATTAACATGGGATCAAGGTCTTTCTTGGACTTCACGTCCATTACAAAGGATGATTCGGAACCATTATGGACCATGACACCACCCTTGGTGGAATCTACTAGTTGGACACCTAACCGGGCCAACCTATGTACACCACAGACTAGCTCCTTCTTCTCATCCTTTACATGGGTGACACTACCCATGGACAATCGACTTAGGGCATCCGCAACTACATTGGATTTGCTGGGGTGGTAAAGGACACTCATGTCATAACCCTTCAAAAGTTCTAACCACCTTCTTTGTCGAAGATTCAAGTCTTTTTGGCTAAACACATATTGGAGACTCTTGTGATCGGTGAACACATCAACATGTACCCCATATAGATAATGTTTCTATATTTTCAAAGAAAACACCACCACCGCTAATTCAAGATCAGTGGTCGTATAATTCTTCTTATGAACCTTGAGTTGCCTTGAAGCATAGACAATCACCTTACCTTGTTGCATAAACACACATCCCAAACCCACTCTAGAGGCGTCACAATAAACAACAAAACCATTGATACCCTCCGGTAAGGTCAACACCGGAGCAGAAGTAAGTCTATCTTTCAACTCTTGGAAGCTTTTCTCACAAGCCTCCGACCACACAAACTTAGCCTTATTTTGAGTCAAAGCCGTCAACGGAGAAGCAATGGAGGAAAAACCTTCAGCAAACATCCTATAGTAACCGGCCAATCCCAAAAAGCTTCTAACATCGGTAGGAGTTAGAGGTCTAGGTCAACCTTTGACCGCACCTGTCTTCTTAGGATCTACCTCAATGCCCTTGCTCAACACAATATGACCAAGGAAGGCTACGAACCTTAGCCAAAACTCACATTTACTAAACTTCGCATATAATTGGTGGTCTTTAAGGACTTGCAATACAATCCTCAAATGGTTCATGTGCTCATTTTCACTCCTTGAATAGATCAAAATATCATCAATAAACATGATCATAAACATATCAAGGTAGTGTCTAAACACTCTATTCATTAGGTCCATGAATGCCGCCGGGGAATTAGTTAACCTAAATGACATAACCATAAATTCATAGTGATCGTACCGGGTCCTAAAGGCCATCTTGGGAATGTCAGCCCCTCTCAACCTTAGTTGATTGTAACCCGAATGAAGATCTATTTTGGAGAAATAGTTAGCCCTTTGAAGTTGATCAAACAAGTCGTCAATTCTAGGAAGGGGATACTTGTTCTTTATGGTCACTTTGTTTAATTGGCGTTAATGAATACACATTCTAAGGGACCCATCCTTCTTTCAAAAAAACAATACCGGAGCACCTTAAGGAGAGATATTTGGTTGAATAAAACCCTTGTCTAGCAAATCCTTGAGTTGCTCCTTCAACTCTTTCAACTCGGCCGAAGCCATTCTATAAGGAGGAATGGAGATAGGTTGCGTATCCGTCAAAAGATCAATGCCAAAATCTATTTCCCGTTCGGGGGGAATGCCGGGAAAGTCATAGGGAAAGACTTCCGGAAATTCATTCACCACGGGGACCGACTCTAGAGAAGGGGTTTCAGATTCAACATCCATAACCCTAACAATGTGGTAAATACACCCCTTGGAGATAATTTTCCTATCTTTTAGACAAGAAACAAATTGACTTCAACGGATAGAATTTACCCCTTTACACTTTAAAATGGACTCATTTGTAAATTGGAACTTTACTACCCGAGTCCTACAATCAATAGAGGCATAACATGAATGCAACCAATCCATACACAAAATCACATCAAAATCTAACATGTCTAACTCCACTAAATCCACTATGGTAAATTTATGGGACAAAGATATAGGACAACTCCTATAGACTCTTTTTGCCACTACCAAGTCACCAATCGTGGTAGAAACCGAAAAAGGTTCTATTAACACTTCGAGGAGTATTTCAAATTTCATGGCCACAAAAGGTGTAACAAATGACAAAGTGGCACCAGGGTCTAACAATGCATATACATCAATAGAAAAGACTTGTAACATACCGATCACTATATCCGGGGAGCTCTCTTGGTCACCTCGGGATTGAAGAGCATAGAAGCAATTTTTCTTGAGAGCATCATAATTTAAACCACTAGGAGGGACTTTCTTTCCCTCTCTTCCTTGAGCCCTTACCATGGGACAATCTCTCATCATATGACCGCTCTTCCCACAACTATAGCAACCATCCGTGCCAACTAGGCACTTACTATCATGTTTCTTGCCACACTTGGAACAAGTAGGCCGCACTATAGAAGATCCACCACTATTTCCTCTTTGAGGCTTAGGGTTAGACACCCTATATTTGTTGACCCTTGGAGCACTTGAGGAGCCTTGGTTGGAGAACCTTCTCTTGACCCTTGGTCTACCTTGGGCCTCAGATTTACCTTTGGAAGAATTCCCATCATCGGTCCTTGCTCTTTTCACTTCCCTATTCACTTGCTTGTTCCTTAATTTGTTTGGTATGAACCATAAAACGTGAAATATTCATACTTGGGATGAGCATTGCCGAACGACATTCATTGACTACCCCCATAACAAATTTGTTCATCTTGGCCCTAGAGTCCGCCACCAAGGTTGGAGCATACTTAGACAATTAGGTAAACTTAAGGCCATACTCTTTCACACTCATACCTCCTTGGCAAAGGTTGATGAATTCCTGCATCTTTCGTTCCTTCAACTCTAGGGGGAAGAACCTAACAATGAAGACCAACTTGAACAATTACCAATCTACCTGGCCCGCTCCTACGGGTCTCTCACCCTTCCATTGCTCATACCATACTTGAGCCACATCCTTCAATTGGTAGGTGGATAGCTTCTCCTTCTCTTGTGGAGACACTCTCATAACATCAAGCACCTTATAGATCTCATCAATAAACCCTTGTGACCCTTCTTCCACTTTGGATCTATGGAACACGGGGGGATTCATCCTAGTAAAGTCCCTTATCCTTGAAGCCACCGTACTCACATTGGGGTTCACATAAGTCCTAGCATCCCTATTGACTTGGGCCGTCACGGCTTGGGTCAATACTTGGAGAGCCAACCTTATTTCCACATTTTTCATAGCGCCCGCATCAATAGGAGCTTGAGGAACTTGAGAACCTTGGCTACCTTGGGGAGGAACTCCCTTATTCACATTCTCCTCTTCCATCCTTCTTGTGTTCGCCCTTCTTGTATTCATATCCTATAGACACAAGAGAAGGGTTAGGAAAAAGACTTCATAGAGTTAAAACTCTAAGGCATGACTAAAGAGTAATGAAAGAAGTGAAATTTCCTACACATCTTATAGCCTCTCATTCATAAATGTGGCGCTCTTCACACTCATAAACAAGACTTTACTAGATGTGGCTGATGAGACATCATCCTAGAATCATTCTAAACCTTGTGCTCTGAATACCAAGTTTGTCACGGCCCAAGGGTACCCCCTAGATGTAACACGGCGTACTTGACTCCGAAGGGGTCTCATACAAGCCCTTAGCGTATTATAAACATAGGTAATAGAAATGATGCATAATTAAAACTTTTTACAATCGAAGTCTTTTCATAAAATTAACGCAGAAGTCTAGACATTGTCTCCATAAGCCATTTACTACAATATAGAATCAATAGGGTCACAACCCTTTACAATAAAGTCTCAAAGTAGAACATACGAAAGGAAACTAGAAAGAATAATTCTTGTCCTCAAACTATGACGACTCACCAAAGCAAAGAGAGAATCAATCTAAGCTTTCCACCAAGGAAAAGTAAAACTCAATGACCGGGACCTACATTTATAGAAAGATGTAGAAAATATGGGTTAGCACAAAATTGCACTTAGTATGGAAGCCATGCACTAAAATCCTTAAGTCATGTAAAAAAGGACATTTTTGTTGAAACCATGCACTTTAACAATAGTGTAAATACATAGTCAAACCAACTCATAAGCAACCTTAAGCTTTGCTTGTGCAATGCATAGACAAAATTCCATCCTATCTAAAGCTAAGTATCACTTTTAGGCCACAAACATCATACAGTTTATAACTTGTCCTCATCCATATCAAATACTCACAAACAAGGAAACATTTATATTCATTAACTTGTGACAAGGAAATCCACTCATAGCAACAATCCAAATCATACATGCATAATTCATATATCTTCATAGCATAACAAAACCACACTATAACCCCTTTCCAAAGCATACTTGTGCAATGCATAAGTGAAGTCCCATACCCCCACTCACACTAAGTAGAACTCCTTGAGAAGTCATAAGTATAGTTCATGTTCATGTCCTCGTCATATTCATATTCTTGTCATGTAGGGAAGTATAGCCTTAATTGACATATACCATGTGAGCTACTTGGAATTCGGTGTCATGCCCCCATACCGAAAAGAGGTGTCCTACCTGCCTAAGGTAGAACTCATGTATTAGCTTCTAGGTGGATCCACTAGCTAAAGACCTATGTGGGCACATAGTTATGGGATAGGGAGATTACTTCTAGAAACCCAGACTAACTAACGTGAAGGTTTCCATCTCATGACATAACTATCTTGGGAACTCAGACTAACTAGCATGAAAGGACCCAGCTCATATTCATATCCACTCGGTGCTAAGCGTAATTCCCTTTAAATTCATGTTAAGTCTTTACTTAAGTTCATACTAATGAAAGAATGCCCTAGCAGTCAAACCAACATGGTATCATGATAGCTCATAGATTCATTAGGTGAGAATGACCTTTCAACCTTAGAATTGTTACTATGTGAGTAAACCTTTCACATCATGTTCATAGTGTGTTCATGAGAATAGCCTTTTGATATACCGTGAGTTTATGATATTTTAATACATTTCACTTAAGAGTTGTGTGTGTCTAGGGCCATTTTGTATTAGAACTAATGATTATTGTGCTATATTTGTAGGAAATAGACTTGGACAAGGTTGAGAGAGACAATAACTGAATTTCTGCAGAAGGAGCCATATACGGAGGTGATCTACGGACCGTAGGTCCTGTCACACTCAATAGGTTGATGTTGTAGATGGAGCATCAGGGAAGTCTTGACCAAGTGTGGAACCACGGAAGCCATCGACGTACCGTAGGTGGACCTACGGGCCGTCCTGCACATCCGTCATTTGTATAAGAAAGTTTGAGTTCCAGTACCTGATGAAAAAGTCTAAGTGTGGAGCCACAAAAAGAGACCCATAGACCGTAGGTCTACCTACGGTCTATTCTACAGGTCCGTCATTTGCATCTGGAAGTTAAAGGTTCCAAGCTTCTGAGAATTTGTCTAAGTTCGGAGCTACGGAAGGGACCTACGGACCATAGGTCGATCCATAATCCGTAGGTCAGTCTTGTCGATTGAAGCCACGTCCAACAGTTTATTTCCTTATTTCGTTTCCTTTTTGTTTAGGACTATGTTTTCTATAACTAGGGTATGTAAACCTCGATTTTAGGGGTTAGCCACTATTGTTTAACTCTAGTTCTTGTTGTGTTCTTGGGAATCAACTTGCAAACATTAGCAATTTGATTTCATAATTTCGGTTTATAAAGATTCTTGCTTTGAATTTCAATTGGAGATTACGAGTTTCTTCTATTCATTACGTAGGTTCATGAATTCTTATTCTAACAATATGAATTGTGTTCTTGTTAGTATGGGTAACTAAATCCACAACTAGGGTTATGGGAACCATGAGCAATTAACAAAGTATGAATAGTAACTAAGTAATTCTTGAATAGTGTTGTTGCATGCATTGACAATTCTTTCATTTAGAAGTCTTTTTAACAGTTGCAAATGTTAGAACTCGCCTTGTTGCTACCTGCCAGACCAAGGAGGTAGTTAATAAGAAAAAAATTATCAACATAGATTTCGTATGATACTATCTAATAGTCTAATGTCAATTTGTGCGACGGTGAAAACTAAGCCATGCATTGATGTGATGTCTAATATGAGGTAAATGTAACGGTTAGTAAATTATACACACATAGCTGGACCAAGGTGTTGGGTGAAATTCTCTATTTGCCGGACCAAGGACTTAGAGATACATAACTTGCCACTTTGCATGTAATACACTAGGAAAGGATTGCTATTACTAGGATTACCACATTATGAGCTTATAGGGAACACATACACCCTAGTTACTTTTTCTCATTGATAACAACTAAAGTTCAAATCTTGCTCAATTGCTCTCTAAACAACAATTAGTTATTTGTTACACAAAGCCTCCCCTTTACGTACTTGTCTTGGAAATACGTTGACTAAACGAATATAAATGTAAGTTAAAGTTAAGTCTAAACCATATTCCTTGTGGGATCGACCCCAACCTACAAGTTGGGTTCTTTACTTGATAGCAATCGCTTATACTTCTTTAGGGAGGTGTAATTTGAGAGTATCAAATTTTGGCGCCGCTGCCGGGCAAAAAGGCTTTTAGATTAAGTTTAACTACACTATTGAACTTTAGTCAATTATTTCCTAATTTTACATTTTCTTTTGTTTATGTTTTCTTCTGGTTTCTGCTCTAGTGTATGCCAAGTACACAGAGTCGAGGCGAACCACTGACCCCATACGATCCAAAGTTGAGCAAGACTTTGAGAAGGATGAATAATCAAGGGGTCCGTGATAACCCAGTCATAGAGGAGCCTGAGGACCAAGTGAATAATGAAAAATGCTCAGATTCAGAATGATAATCTACTTGGAGACGCATTAAGGGTGCAAGCTCCACCTGAACCAAGACTGTGTGATTATTACAGGGTCAACTTCAATACCATCGAATCTGAAGGGCCTATTGTTCTAACTCATCTACGTCCAGGGCATACATTTGTAGTTACTAGCTGCAGATGCTTACAGCGAGGGGTTTATTCTCTGGTTTGGCATCGGAGGATCCACATAGGCACATGGCCAGGTTGAGGAGTGTTTGCAAGAGTTGCGTGGGTCAACCGGAATTGGACATTTATATCATTGGGTTTAAAGTATTCCCTATATCATTGACCAATGATGTTGTTGTGTGGTTTATTGAGATCCCATATAACTCGATTCACACATAGGATCAATTGTATAGGGTGTTCATGGCAAAGTACTTCCGAGTGTCAAAGAAGCAGAACCACAAAGATAAACTCAATAACTTCGTGGCACTAACTGGAGAGTCTGTGAGTAGTTCAAGGGATAGGTTCACTGCATTCATAAGAGGTGTTCTAAATCACCGCATTGATGATGAGTCGTTGAAGGAATACTTCTACAGAGGTCAGGATGACAATGGTAAGGTTGTGCTTGATACTATTGAAAAAGGATCATATTGTGAGTGCACTTTTGAGGAGATCGCTGAAAAACTAGAGAAGATTTCCTAAAATAATAAAGCATGGAGCACTCGAAAGTCAGACACTGGAAGAAGCAGTTTTGTAGTTCAATCTACAACTAGTCCATCTGTCGATGACATTCATGAGGAGATGGCTCAGATGAGGACCGAACTGGGTTGGTATTGAAGCATGTGAGCGTAGGTGCCAAAAAGGTAAATGCTGTGAATTATTTGACTAGGAATCCACCACCAGTTGAAGAATGCTACTATGAAGAGGATACTTATGCGGTGAATGATCAGACGGGGAGTTTCCCAGCCAATGCCCAAGGTTCCAATTCGGATAATTGGCACCAAGGTCAACAAAACCAAGGTCAAAACTATGGCAACTACAATCGAAAGGGTCAATATGTCCGAGATGGGAACTACAATCGCGACAACAACTACAACCAGAACAACTATGGCAACAAAAATGATAGGGTTGGGCCCTATGTTCCTCCTCAAAATTGGGAATCTGGTAATAGGGAAGCTGGGAGTAGTATGTCACATATTGAGGATATGATGCAAAAGATGATGAAGAGGTTTGATTCGACTGATGAAAATGTAAAGGAGATGCGAAACGACTTGTCTGGAATTGGTCAAAGAGTTGATGCCCATGTAGTGTCGATCAAGCAACTTGAGAAGCAGATGATTTAGTTGTCCACTACAGTCAATCCACGTCAGTCTGGCACACTTCCAAGCAACACCATCCAAAATCCAAAAAATGATGGGCATTGTATGGGCATTCACTACTCGAGGGGGTAAGCAAACCATTGATCCACTTATCCCGTCTGAGGTTGAAATTGAAATTGGTAAAGATGATAATGAGATTGAGGTTACTGGAGAGTCCAAGAATGCTACATAAAAGGAAGCAGTGATAACCCAAAAAGTTGTCCCCATGCCTAGGCCTCCACCTCCATTCCCACAGTGGTTGGTGAAGAAGAATGAAGAAGGGAAATACCGCAGGTTTATTACTATGTTCAAATAGCTTTCCATTAATGTTCCGTTGATAGAATCTTTGGAGCAAATGCCTGGGTATGGGAAGTTCATGAAAGATTTGGTGACTAATAAGAGGTCCATGAGTTTTGAAGATGATGATAGGTTGCAACATTGTAGTGCTATTGCTACAAGGTCACTTGTGCTGAATAAGGAGGATCTTGGAGCCTTCACTATTCCATGTATTATCGGATTATTACATTTTGCTAAGGCGTTGTGTGATTTGGGTGCTAGCATTAATCTGATGCCATTGTCTATTTACAAGAAGTTGGGTTTAAGGGCTCCAAAATCGACTGAGATACGATTACTCATGGCCGATAGAACTGTGAAGAGGACCATTGGTGTTCTCCATGATGTGCTTGTGAAAGTGGAGTCGTTTATTTTTCTGGTGGATTTTGTGATACTTGACCGTGAGGTTGATTTTGAGGTCCCCATCATCCTAGGGAGACCATTCCTTGCTACTGGGTGGGCCTTGGTCGATATGGAGAAAGGACAGATGAAGTTTCGACTAAAAATGAAGAGGTAACTTTCAATATCTGTAGATCCATGAAGCAGAGTAGTGAGCTCAAGTCGGTATCAATGGTGAATCATATTGTAGAGAGTGGTTCTGAGGTGTCTATTGAAGAGAGGTTGGGTGTTGATGCACTAGCAGTGGTAATGATGAATTTTGAGGGTGATGGTATTGAAGACTATGATGAATTGGTCGCCGCAATTGATAGGTTCAAATTTCGTTCAAAACCAAAGAGATTGGAGTTAGACATGAAGAATCGAGACTCTCCACCCGTAAGACCGTCTGTTGAAGAGGCTCTGAAATTGGAGCTTAAGGCTCTACCATCACATTTGAGGTATGTATTCTTGGGGAGAGATGGTACTTTACCGATCATCATTGCGGCAGATTTGAATGTGACACAAGTTGACGCATTGGTTTCCGTGTGAAAAAGGTTCAAGCGAGCTATTGGGTGGACTATTGCAGACATTATTGGGATCCCTCATGGCATTTGTTCTCATAAAATCCAACTCATGCCAGATCACAAGACTAGTATTGAGCACCAGAGAAGACTAAATTCGCCTATGCAAGAGGTAGTGAAAAAGGGCATCATCATGTGGTTAGATGCTGGAGTTATTTATCCCATTGCAGATAGTAGTTGGGTTTGTCCTGTTGTCACGACCCGGGAGCACCCCCAAGTCGTAACAAGGCGTACTCGACCCCGAAGGGGTCTTATACGAGCCACATAGTCATTCATTGCATTCAATAATGAAAATAGTGTGGACTAAAAAAAAACTTATTTACATCCACACA
>JAJOOR010008630.1:0-30721 GCA_036250505.1 Solanum acaule | reverse complement strand
GAAGGCCTTCTTAGTATTCTTAAGATTGATTAAAATTGGAAACTACAAATTTATTCCATTTATAACCAAACACATGGTTTAGATTATACACCATATATTCCACTTTTATATAATGTTCTAAGTAAATCATAAACAATAAACAATCATAGATTATTAATCCAAACATAATTTTGTCTGCGAACCAAACAATCCCAGGTGTTTTACAAGCTAAGGTTAGGGAGAAATGAATCCCCTTGGTTCATATTACATGATACTGGATATTGTAGATGTAACAATTTACAATATAGTAATTGTGTCAAATAGACAAAATTGATTATGTTTTAATGAATTTAAAAAAATTCAAGGTTTAACTCAAACTCATTCGAGAATTGGATATTAACTTTTATGGTTAAGAAGGACATCTCTAAGAATGTCAAATATGTGATTATACAAGTTTAGAAGAATAAAGAATCGACAGTTGTTTCGTCCAACTTAAATGCAGAAAAACTACACTTCAAGAGGTCAAAATGTACAATAAATCTTCACATTGATACATCATTGGGCTTGGTCCATTGCCATATTGGATCAATTTAACTTTTTGAGTTTTGTTATTTCCAATTTGAAAGCCCATAATTAAATGGGCCTTAAGGTAATCCCTTGTTCAAAAGGGTTATGTTATGTGTATAACATTGTGAAATATACGTAAAATATTCTATTTTTAAAACTATTTAACGTTTTAGTTGATTTGACAAATATCACATCATTTCCCTATTGCGAATTCACTCTATTGGGTGTGAAATTCAGTTTTGACAAAGCATAACTTCATTCAAACTTAAAATACTAAGGTCTGAAGTTAGATTTTGACAAAGTCGAGCTTTAAAACCGTAAAACTAGGTTGATTTTAAAGAGATTAAATTTTGACTATTGTTAAATATAGGTCCTAAAATGGTTATTTGTACACTTCGCCCCAAGTAGAGTATGTACGATATCGATATCGATGTTTGAATCTTGGGCCAATATTTATTGGGCTTTTGAGACAAGCACTTTACTTGGCCCATAATATGGGTTCCCAAAGCCCAATAAGTATTCCCCCTACTCTCAAGCACGTTTGATTTGATACTTAGTTCTAATCTAACACTACAAATAATTACTCTTATAATTTAGTCAATTTCATAATTATTTAACAAAAAGTAATTATGGATTGGAACCATACAACCTTAGGATTGTGGATAATAATAATATATATAATTTGGAAGCTAGGTTACCTCTTCTATTTATTTTTATAACCTAGTCACCTCTATTAAAATTAGTTGGTAAACTTGACTTATCAATGTGTTTGGGGATTAAATGATCATAAGAGCACCAAATTTGTAAAATTTGAGTGGTGAAAATCATATTAGAAAGATAATCAAAGTTATTTGATGAAGATTTAGACTAGTTTGGAACAAGATAGTGACTGAAAATTACAGAATAAGTTTGTATATGATATATACATTTATACATTGTGATTACTTTTATACGAGGTAGATTCCTTTTTATGTACTAGTTCAATTTCATATCAATTTTTTCACATTTCTTGTTTTAACTTTTTTTTAAAATTCGGTTTTAAATATCTATAACATTAGTGTTTGACTAAATTTAATTTCTTGTCAATGAATTTCACATCAAATGTTAAAAGTACTTCTTAATAAAAAACAATTTCATATATAAAAGATATCAATATAAATTTTTTAATTAAGAATAAAGGAGTACGTACTGATCCGATTACACCATTTTTGTTCGTGTTATAGGGGATTATTTTGTCATCATTCCAGCAGCTTCCAAAGTCCAATGCAACAAGAAAAGATAAAGTCCCCATACCTTGCTGATGGCATCTATCTTGGTTCTTATTATTTAGGTTTGTAAACCCAAATATATTATATTTTCTCTAAATATTCCCTTCCTAGCCATGCCAAAAATAATGTGCGATGTGCATAAACCTAAATAAATTAATAAAATTATTGATATTTTTTTATTTTTAATTAAAATTTTCTAATTTAAATCTTGCATATAAAATCACACTATTGATAAGGACAGTTTAATATCGATACTTATTGTACTTGAGTGAGGATTTTTCAGAAATAATTTTTCTATCTTTATGAAATAATGATTAAATTTGTATATATTCGATCGTTCTCATACATCACTGGTGTGATTTCATGAGATATATTATTGTTATGGTTGATAAGGAATGTTTTATTTCTTAAAATGAGACTTGTAAACATGAAGTTCAAATTAATTAAATCTCAAAATAAATACTAGACACTGAATAAAAATATTTTAAAATTTTAAGAAAATGGTGAGTCAGACATTTTCAATATATAGGAAATGTTAGAAGACACCACGTAATATATATGAACAATATATATAACTTTGTTTTTATTTTTGAGTCCAATAAAAGATCTTAAGTCTCTATTAAAGAAAAGCCAAAAGATGGACCCAACTTTTTGTTTTGTTGCTAAATTCTAACACAACAATTATGATTTTGCTAGCCCACAATATTATTTATCTATACTCTATACACATCACAATCATCAACTAGACTAGGGGCTATGGATTGTATTTTTGTTTTTTTCTCTATGATATTTGATAGTTTCTTAGTTGATTTTTATTAATTCATAATAATAATTAATATAAATAATTTCTTAAAATAATTCTATTAATTGATATATAAATTTAGATATTAAAAATAGTTTCTTTAAAAAAACTAAAATTTAAAATAAAATATAAAATATAGATTTTTATCTTAATATGTTAAAATTAATAAGTAAAAAATAAAAATATTTTATTTCTAATATAACGAATAAGTAAAAGTAAACAAATAGAGTATTTATCTGAAGCTCAACTGATTCAAATTATTTACATTAAGTTATTTACTTTATTTTTCTTTTTAGTTAGCTTCAAAAACGATGCTTATGTCCCTTTTTTCTTCCTTTGTTTGAGACATTTGATATAATTTATATATCTAGTTTACAATTATTTTCTTAATTATATATTAAATAAAATAATATAGACAAATATATTTTAACATTCATTACTAGAGAATTGAAATAGCTACGAATTTTATCACTAATTCTCTTGTAACTAATAAAAATTCATCAATAGATAAAAATAAAAATAGCATTCTATATAAATTTAAATTTAATCAAATTTCGATAAACGGTTGTTAAACACGTGAACTAACATGAAACCTGTAGAACCTATATATATAATCACCCCCTCCATTCTTATCCTCTTCACCCTTTCTCCCCAAAAACTCCATTTCTAGCATCTTCTACTACTTCATTATACACACACAAAAAAGGAAAAATCACTATTTATTTGATCTATTTTTTTAGTGTTAGTTGTTGAGATGAGAAGAATACTATTACAATACTCAAACTCAGAAAATTTACGTTCTTCAATGAGTTCATCAGATCCAACAATTACTTATCAACCCATGAACGATTCCGTAGCTACAGCAATCGAAAGACCGTTTAAGCTCACTCCACCTTTCGATTCATCAATGGCGTTAACAATACTCGTTCTTCTCACTGCTCTGTTTTTCATGGGTTTTTTCTCTATTTACATACGTCACTTCGCGGGAGATACAATAACTTCCACCGGTTCCGATGATGACCGACGCCGGAGAAATCCATCTCTGTCGTCGTCTTCTTCCTCCGCACACAGGTTGTTAGTTTTTCAATTACTGTAATTGCTCTGAATTTTTAGTTTTTACATAGTTTACCTTGAAGATTTTAGGGAAAAGATTCTGAAAAATATTTCAACTTTTGATCGAAATTGTTGTTAGGATACCAAATTTTATGAAAGATTTTTTACCCTGCACTATTTAATAATGTATTTTAAAATTATATATGTGTCAAGGTATAACTTTAAAATATATATATGTGTCAAGGTATATAAATTTGATATCCTAACAGCAATTTCGCTCAAAATTTGAATATATTTTAGACCCTTTTCTCAAGATTTTATTGCCAAACTTTTGAGCAAACTTAAAATGTTTCATTCTCGAAAAATGAAAAATATCACGTAAATTGTGACAAAAAATATAATTTATACTCATTCCGTCCCATTTGTTTCATTATATGAGAGGTAGTTTGACTCAATACTTTTAAAACTTATGATTCAAAATAAATAATATAAATTTGTGTGGTCCTAAATTATTTTAGGATAAAATAGACATTTTATAATTAAATTGTTACTTAATATATAGAAAAAATATCATTTTTTTTAAACTATCGATTAAAAAGGAAAGTAAATTACATAAATTAGGAGAGAAAGTACTATTTTTTCATAGTTTTCACATACATATACTTCAAAAATCTAGAAGTTTAATTGCTTGAAATTTCTGAAATTTCAAAGTTTGATTCTCAAAATTTCAATTTAGTCATATAAAATAAATTAGTACATAGGTTTAAGAAATTAAGAAGTATAAGTCGGTATCATACAATTAGACAAACTTTTTATTAATTTTCAGTTTTCATGAAAAAACTCATTTTGCTACGAAAAAATTATTTTCTCGTATAATGGCATCCAGAATGTACTCGTTTATTTCGATCATGATTTACAATTATTAACTTTCGTGTTATTTCGATCCCAACACAGGTCTTGCCGGAAAGGGATGGACCCATCAACGGTGCAATCCCTACCGTTGATTTCATACGGTGGAGCCGCGAAGCACTTGATCGAAGACTGTCCAATTTGTTTATCAGAGTTCGAGGTGAGTGAACTCGTTCGTCTTATTCCGTACTGTCGTCACGTGTTCCATCAACAGTGTCTTGACACGTGGCTATCAGCGCACGTGACTTGTCCACTCTGTCGGTCCACGCAATTTTTTAAAAATGTGGATGAGGTTTGTTTGGATATAGTTGATGTAGGAAATGAAAATGGTGTGAGTGAAAGATCAACGGTTCAGGAGTGTGACACGTGTAGGTGTATTAGAAGATCATGTAGTTCTTCCAATTTGGGGAGTAGAGTGACATTGCATAGAAGTGCAAGTTTCTAAAAAAAAAAAAAATTGTAAAGATTTTGTAAGTATTAGTAATACTATTGTACAACACTCAAAATTGTAAAGATTAATTATTGTGATTTATAATTTATTGTGAAGTATAATATTGTATGTTCATTCACATTTTTTGAGTTATTGTCATGAAGTTTCTAATTTCATGGTATTTTTGGATTACCTCAATGGGAATAGTTGTATCGATTGTAATAAAATCGACTTTTACGTTAGTTGTTGATGCAGTGTTTCAAGAATAGATTGACTTTCAAGGTAGTAGTAACCTTCGTGATTGATAAAATAAGATAAGTGAAGTGAGACTGAGATTGTTCCGACATACGAAGAGAAATTGCAGAGATTGTTCCGAGATACGAAGAGAAATTGCACAAATACGTCAGTAAGGAGAGGTGAGAGATTGGTTTTAGCCGGAGTAAGCAAAGAATATATTGACTTTCAAGGTAGTAGTAACCTTCGTGATTGATAAGATTAGATAAGGGAAGTGAGACTAAGATTGTTCTGACAAACGAAGAGAAATTGCACAAATACGTCAATAAGGAGAGGTGAGAGATTGATTTTAGCCGGAGTAAGAAGAGGTAGAGGCACTCCAAATGAAAGTTTGGAAGGCAATGATTTGACATAATATGAAAATTTGGAAGGCGATGATTTGACATAATATGAAACTACTTCAACTTAGCTTACCGTGGATATGAACCTAAACAAGAAAGTGTGCAAATTCAGTATCAAGGTAAAAAATTAGTAGGTAATCAAGTGTCGTCACCTTAGTTGGGAGAGGCGGGGGGTTAGCCCCATTTCCTCGCAATTTTATTAGTAATAGTGACATAGTGTGATTTCTTGTTCTTCAGTGAATTTGCTAGATCTTGGTTTCTTTGTTTTGTATCTTAATATTTTGCTGTTAAATTTTTCTTGTAAACCTGTTTCAAATAACTTTTTTTTTTCAATCGATGATCTATCGAAAACAATCTCTATCCCCTTATAAAAATAAAATTTACATACATTTTATCCTTCATAAACCTCACTTTATGTCATTGGTATTTTAGCTAGCATCTATTCATTGATAATCACTTGGACCAAATTACGAATATTTTCTTCTTATATTTTTTAATGGTGAACAACTTTACTTTTTCTTTTTTCATCATTTTGCAAGTGTGGCATCAAAATTGAAAACTCAAAGTAAGGTTTACTTCTATATACCTTTTGTTTGCTTAATTATGTTAAAAGGCTTACTATTAACTTGATTAGCACTAGCAAAAAGATGATTCCTTGAAGCAATTGAAAGTAATTCCAATTTGATAATTGTCTCTTTTTTGCTAAGAAGACTTGCTTAGAGATGCAAAGTATTAGTTCTGATGGATATTATTTTCTTATTAGTTATTTAAAAAAAAAAATTGACATGTTTTTATTTTCCTAATGATTAGTTTTTACATAATGAGAAACTTCTATAGCTATATACAAATTATGACATGTTTAAATTAAGTTGTATATCTTGACAATTTGTTGAAGTTTTCAATAAATTTCAAGTGGACATTTGAATTATGACATGGTCCAATTGAACATCTGAATACTTAATAAATCTTATAAAAGAATTTCATTGTAAATTTTGAAGAAGAAATTTCATGTATTTCCAAACGCTCATTATGCAAATAAGTTAATCACTTAAAATATATACCTCTATTAGTTACAAACACTAGTTTTAATAAGCCGAGAAATCTCAAGTTGATTTCAATTAAGATTGATGTGTATAATTAAAATAGATGACATATTTTATGTAGTTAATTTATCTACTCAATAGATATTTGAGAAAATACACAAGTTTTTTCAAATCAAGTTCAAATTTTTTTTTACTATAATAAATACACAAATATTATGATAGATTTAAGATGGCAAAGTTTACAATTAGATATCATGCAAGGTCAAATTATGTGCAACAAATAGAAACATAGGTGATAGTACTTTGATAGTTAAGAAACGCAAAAAATAGAAAAAAAGATTATTCATTTCAATGAGTTAATGTATATATAAATTATATATATTAAACTTTACATCATATTAGTTTCGGGTGAACAAAAAAAAAGTAATCATATCTCACTTGGTCATAAATTAAGGAACAAAATGGAAGGGAATTCAAGATCCATGACCCAACTTGAAATTAAAAAAAGGTGGCTCGGTGTGCGAAGCATCTCACGTTCATATAGGGTCCTAAAGAGTCCTAAAGAGGACCGCACCCCGAGATAGTCCAAGTTTTTTCAAGGCAACCACACACTAAGTTGATCACTCTCTCCAGGCTTAAGGATATTCAAATAACTTCATCAATACATAACAAAAGCCATCATGAAAAAACTATTGACTTTCCTGTTAGCTATGTCAGGCAGCAACCAATATGTGTCTACACATCGATAGACGGAGATTTTCGGACAAATGATAAGTTTCACCTGCTTATTCTGTATTCGACAATAAATCAGACGTGCAAATCTGCAAATACGAGTGTACAGTTAGTGAAAATATGAATGGCAAATGAAGAATCGCGGGATACACAGAGCAAATGAACAGAGAAGGAGAGAATTACCTAGACTAAAGGAGTAAGGACTGCAGGTGCCAAATAAATCTTTATTGCATTATCTATCTTCTCTCTTTGATATTTATTGTCTACTATTTTCTTCTAATTTTATACCAATTACTGTGAAGAGAAAGCTCGGATGACCTCGACTACTGGTGCCAGGCACATCGGGCATTTTGCTTCTTCGTTGATCAATATTTCTGCACATTTTGAACATGTGCACATGTGGCCACACCTGCAACCCGAGAAGGAAAAGGAAAGACGTTTCTTTTCAGACTGGATCAAAAAGGAAAGACTGTGTCCGCAAGGCGACTGAAAACAACATAAAAGAGAGCTGGCATGTCCCTACGACAGCTCAGAAAAGCATCATGTGCACTTAATAATTAAAGGAAGGACAAGGATGTTTCGTATTTTTACCTGTACAGTAACGAATCGATATTGTTATTACAACATAAGCAACATATTCCTTTCCTCACTGTATCCCATTTGGATTCATCGTTCAGCAAACCATCCCCACAAATATCCACATCTGATATATGGAAAAAGAAATGAACTAGATGACAACTAGATGAACAAAGTATTATAGGATTTTCTCCGATTGAGGAAGTGAAAAACTCGTACTGGACAAAGGCATGAAATCAAACCTGTTGAACTAGCAGATCGATTTAGGGCTGCAGAAACTTCTTGACGGACCGACCTCTGCAACTCAACTTGCATTTCCATGCATGTTTGAAGCATCCTTTGCATATCGTTCATCCGCTGATGAAGCACAGCCATGTCAATCTTCAGTTCATTGATGATATCCCACTCCTGCAACAGATCAAACGGGTACGCATTTCCTTGTAAGAACTATGATAAATGTGTAAAACAAGAAAAGGATGTGAATAGTTTGAGTTTTTTAAGAAAAACATGCTCATAGCGAGAAGTTACTGTGTTTACTAAGCTCCCGTTTGGCCATAGATTTTGAAGTTGTTTTGGAACTTGCTGTGTTTGGACATGCATCTTACTTGGAAAATATTTGAAGTTTTATCACTACAAGTCCTAAAAACTGGAACTTGAAAATATTTGAAGATAAATTTTCAAAATTTGATCCAAAATCTATGGCCAAACGTTAGCTAAAACACTCAAAGTAGAACAAAGAAAGGAGTATCATAATCCAACTTGCAGATTCAGCTTGCGCATCTGAATACCAGATGTGCCTTAATTATAATGATTATCATACTTTTTGCATATGTTGGACACACTAACAACAAGCAGAAAGCAACTATACTAATCAATACCGAGTAGAACTTCATGTAGTTCAGGAAAACGGCTGAGACTTACTGATTCTCCCATGCGCTGATGCGGATTTTGGCGACGCAAATTCTGATGCTCAGGTTCCCGATTCCAATGTGGCTGAGAAGGTGCCTCTGGAGGTGGAGTCATAGCAAAGGGATTTCCCTCCATATTCATCTGAGGCCCTTCTTGATTAACATTCTCCTGCTGTTGCTGCTGCTCCTGCTCTGTATCAGAGGGGTATGAGGATGCTCCATCCATATCCCAGTCAAAAGAAGCATTACCTTGTCTTTCAACATAAGATTGTATCAGCTGGTTTAGACTTTCACGGAAACTGCTACGAAGCAAATTAGAGACTCGCCTCCTAAACCATGAACACAATCGTTAATTACATGAAATTTCAATGTTATACACAAGATGCAGAGGCCTAACGGTGCAAGTTTGTACCTGCTTAGCAATTCTCGAAGTTCAATGCTATAAACATTGTCATCATCCGGAGTATAAAATGTATCAACCCTTCCAATGGACCCATCATCCTGACCGGAAGGTGTGTCAGACCAGTCATCAATTGCCTCTTCATGCCACTCATCATCATGTGGTTCTTGTGTATGGTTTTGTTCTTCAATGCCACCATCCAAACTTTCTGGATAAGATTGATTAGAAGTCCCTTCCTGAGAATCTCCACCCAAGTTTTCTGTCGCATCATCTATCCATTCATTCTGATCAGCATACAAATGCTGTGACTCACTTTCCTCATGCTCTGTTACAAATTCCTCCAACTCTTCCACTTGCTCCAAATCACTTCCTTCAGGTTCCGCAATATATTCCTGTAGCTCCTCTGCCTGAGCTGATGAACCTTCCCAGTCATAATCTTCAAAGATATTTCTATCCAAATCACGAAAATGACCATTTAGGACATCATTAAAATCACTTGCCTCACTCTGTGTAGCATCATTGTCATGGAAGGTTGCATGTTCTTCCTGCAACCATTCGTCACCAGCATTTTCCACCAAGTCTATATTCTCGTTATTGTGTCTTTCAGGTAAACTACTAAATAACTCCAAATGTGACGTAGTTTGTTCATGATCCTCATCTTCTCCAACTTGCTCTGATGTTTCAGCTATTTGGTCAAAGTTATATTGATGATTCACAAGTTCGCGAATAGTGTTTGCTGAGTTTGTTACCACATGAGATCCATTGATCTCTCTCTCTTCATTAATAAGTTCAGACTGATCATAGCATTCGTCTATTACCTCTTGTTCACTGTTCGATTGAGATGGTTGAGGTTCATCCTTTGGAGAGGACGGCTGCGTATTAGTAGTCGTACGCACATTATCGTCCAATCTGGACAAAATTTCTTCCCTGTTTGAAACCATTTCATGTGTCCGGTAAGACTGTTGGTCAGAAGAACTTATGTTTGCCAGATACTATTCATGTAAACAAATGTACCTTTTGGCTGACATAGGAGGACAATTACTAAGATAATATTACCGCAAGTAAGAGAAAACTGAAAACAACTCAAATTAGAACAGATTTCGCATTCAGGTCCCTTTTTACCTTAAATCAGACACAGTACGTCTTCGCCTAAGTAGGATAATACTACCGCAAGCAAGTGAAAACAACTCAAAATAAAACAGACATCACATTGTGGCATTTTTACCTTAAATCAGACACAGTATGTCTTCGCCTTAGTAAGCCCAGTTCACTTGCTGCATTTGAAGCAGTTCTTTCATCATTGGTCAAGCTATCATTTCGCAGAAACCTTCCCCGGAGTAATGACTGCACCACACAAAGTTTTCCAGTATTACGAGTAAGCAAGGGGTGGCAAATAATCTAGGGATGAAAAAAATAGAAGCTGGATGAAGAAAGTACATGAGCCTAAGGATCTCCAATTTCACTGAAGACCAAGGATAAATATAGTGTATGAACATAAATCTAAAAAGTTCAAATCACTAGAATAAGTTGTTCAACTTATACTTGCACTTTGATTAAACCAAAGATCTCGTTACACATGTTGATAAACTACAGTTAAATAATCAAATCATAATTTATGACTCCCTCCATTTCAATTTGTTTGTCCAGTTTTGACTTGGCACACGATTAAAGAAAGTAAAGAAGATTTTTTAATCTTGTAGTCTTAAACTAAAGATATAGAATATACTAAAATGTCCTTTAATCTTGTGAACCTAAACATGTCATGTCGAAAGTTAGATTTAAAGAGTTGCCAAAAAAGGAAAGAGGCATCCTTTTTGAAACGGACTAAAAAAGAAAGTAAAACAAACAAATTAAGACAAGGGGAGCAATAGCAAACAAGTAATTAATTAATCAACTAAGCTTTAATTCCAAACAAAGTCAGCTACACAAATCCTATGTTAATAATTCTGCTTAATTGGGCCCAATCTATTAAAAGTACTAATGAATTTTCATGAGGCCAAGTTTGATTCAAGTGGAAATTAAAGGGGATCCCGGTGCACAAAACTTCCATATAGGGTCAAAAGAAGGGTGGCACCACAAGGGTGCCAGGTGTGTAATGTAGGCACACTACTTTGACACAACTATCAGAGGTTGATTCCAAGACTCGAATCCATGAAGTAACACGGAAACAACCGTACCCTTGCTCCAAGGCTCTTCCGTCTCAACTACAACTACAACAATAACAACCCAGTGTAGTCCAACTATGTGGGGCTTGGGAGGGGAAGGTGTACGTAGACCTTACCCTAGGGAGGCTGTTAAAATTAATAATTTAAATTTTTAAATCAATGTTACAATACTAATTATAAGTCGGGAAAATATTCATTATATATTTAGTGATTTAGATATACCTTGATCACAATGCAGCATAGCAACTTGCGACCGTTTTAGCAGAATCTTTAATTAATACATCTAATAATTACTCCCTCTATACAAATTTATATGACTTACTTTCCTTTATAGTAGTCCCAAAAAGAATGACACGTTTCTATATTTAGTGACAATTTAACATTAAAATGTCCATTTTACCCTTAATGAAATGATTTCTAGCCACACAAATATCTATGACTTATTTTAGACCACAAGTTTCAAAAGTTTTTTTTTTTTTCTTAAACTTCGTGTCAAGTCAAACTAACTCATATAAATTAGAACGGAGGGAATAATACTTTAAACGCCCCCAAGAATATTAACCATTATAAAGTGAACTAGTGAAGTATTTCATGTATCGTGATCAACTTTAGCCAAGTGAACTTGCAAAGATATTTCCAAATTTGGTCAATCTCCATTTTTTTGTTTACCTTTTTATGCTTCGCACTTGTTTTGCTAGCACTGATTTTTTTCCCATTGGTTCTCAAGGACATGAGAACATTTAGCAGCATGTGAAGCCCTTTTACAATGTCCTAGAACATCTTAATGCACATATCATGATCGCATTTAAATTTGATGCCAAAAATAAGGAAACTTCCATTCCTAACTTTCCATGTATGATATATATACTAGAGGACAGAATAACATTTGAGATGACATACAATATCGTGATATTCTAGGGGAAAAAGAAAGCATTTCTACTTAAGCCTAACCTGAATCCGATTGCGATAGGCAAAGTCTGATACAGGCTTACACTCCAACAATCCCTGAAGTTCCTTCTCCCTTTCCCTTTGAGATCTCATCAGTAAATCAACAAGAGCTTGTCTACCACAGAGTCTGCGTAAGGCCTTTCTCTCTCCATGTCGTGAATGATCGACCAACAACCCATCACGCCCTTGTTCAAATTGGGAACCAATTTCAACAGCAACTTCATCTCTAGGAGAACTTGTGCCACTCTGATGAATACTCATTCGTTCACACTGTGCCTTTGAACAGTTGTTCACATGTGAGACATTCAATGATTGTGAATGACTCTTCGCACCGGTGTGCATCCATTCCTGAATAATTTGCCTCACTCTTTCGCGTTCAACCTCCCCAAGATCACTAGATAGATCTGAGCTAACACTGCGACCATCATCAAAGTAATTATCTAACTCGATATGGCTTTGATTTTGGTCCTCATTGACACCATCATTCCCCTGTGGTCTTTGCCTGTCTCCGGTAGGGGCATAGGAATTACTCACCACATGCTCACCCTCAAGCTCCCTCCACATTTGCCGAATAGATGATGCTCGGGTTTTCGGCCTATCATGTTCAACCCGCTGCCTCGACACCGAGGACTGAGACTCTATAAATAAAGAAGAACCAAATGTAGCAATATTATGCAAACCAGCAACAGCCATACTCTTACCACAGTTCAACACTTCCAATTCTCAACCATTGTAATAAATCATCCGGATCCAGAACTCAACCGATCTGTTCATGATGCATCAAATATTATGTTAACCACAGCAATAAACTGATTACCCGAATCGCCAAATAGTCATTTCCAGTTCAACTTAATACACATTTATAAAGCTGAAATGCACCAAAATCTGCAAATATCATAAACAAACCAACAACAACAACAAAAACAAAGAAACACAACTCATGATTCTGTTGGATAATTTGATATGCATCAAGATCTAATCTAAGTATATGGATTAACTCATAAAAAAAACACCCAAAATTTTAACTTATCCCCTAACTTCCCAACAAGTAATCCAAAGAAAACCTTTTCCTTTTTTTTCAGCAGAATGGGCCTAAAAAGAGGAAAAGTGATTAGCAGATCTCTCTTTTTTCTCTGACAAAAGGATAAAAAGTAACATTCAAATTTCAAATCTGAGTAGTACTCCTTCAAGACAGAGAAACATTACACCCCACCTACTCACAACCCACCCAACCCCAAAAAACAAGTGGGGAGAGATAAGAAATTACATAAAAATCAAATCTTTAAGAACAAATCAAGACTGTATCCAACCAAAAAGCCCCAAATGAACTATCATGAATTCCAATACACAGCTGGAAAAGACGAGCAAAATTAAGCCTCTACAGATAAAAATACACAAACATGAACTGTATAAAGAATGTTGAGCACATCATTAAAAAATACAATACTACAAAACAGCAAAAAACAGACAGAATAGGATTCTTGATTATTGAAAATCCAACAAGAAAGAAAGCATTTTTATTGAAAAAAACTTACCTTTTAGACTTTAACAGCTCTTGGGAACTCAGTTGTTGACTTAAAACTCAAAGAATCAAGAAACTCACCAACCCAAAAACAACAAGATTGCAATATGTGGTGTAATTTTCAGAGAAAAAGAGGAAAAAGAACAGTTTTTTTTTTTTTTGGTCCAACTGAAGAGAGAGAAATATAAGAAGCTAAAAATGGAAGGGGGGTTATTTATTAGGAAAGTAATAGTTGAAGGAAGGGGACACGTCACTGGTTTATTTTTCTTTTCTTTAACGTTTATTTTCCTTTTATTTTTTTTATAATAATACTTTTGATTTTTCGCGATAAATTTTGATTTTAATCTTTGTGATATGTGATTTGCACATTTAACTTTTAATTAGTTTTTTTTTTTTTTTTTGGATTTTCAAGGTAACTAACTTCGGTCACAACTTCTGTCCTTTCATTGAGCTTTGCCCTTCTGGTGAGCACTAAAATCTCATTGTATAATAGTCAAACTACAGAGAAGATGCAAATCGCACTAGACAAGCTTCATGCGACACACTCGACTCAGATCATCTGGGTGAATGACAACCCTCTGAACCAAAAGTTAAAGTGCTGGATTTTGATCCTTTTATATAGGAAATATATTATATTCAGAGTATTTTTAGAAGTATATCACTCATAAATATTAAGCTACAATACAAATTTAGTATAACACATGTGAAAACGGATCCAGAATATTAAGTCGGTAGATTTGTAGTAATATTAACTGACATATAATAATAATAATGGATAAAAAATGTTGATTTGACTATAAGGGAAATCGAACCCGCATCAAACATGATAACACTAAAATTGAGTTTCTTTCTTTTTCACTAAATCAATAATTTCCTTTAGTTATAGTTTCTCAACTATCAATTTCTTATATTGGATGGAATTTTAATGTAAATACAAGATTTTGGTAAAAGTTAATGGGTTCTCGAAACCCTCTATTGCTTTGATCCATTCGCCTATAAGCACATTGAATAATTAAATAATGAAAGAGTTAATACTTCGAGAAATTTGTGATTTTTCATAAGCAAATAAAATTAAAAGTATTTATTTCAAGTAATTAAAGATTAAGAGAGTGTTTCACTAAGCTTATAAATTAATCAAATTGGTTTATAAATACTTTTAGAGTATGTACATATTTGATTAGCATTAAAATGCTTATAAGTTAAAATCAATCAAAAAAATTGAAATAACTTGTGAGTATTGAGTTACAAACACTTTTAATTTGATTAGTTACTGTATTACTCACCCTTTAACATTTTTTCTAGTTCTCAAAATATCTCTTTCTAAAATAAAACTCTTAACTTTTATTTTCACTTTGTGTGACGTTAAGTCATATTTCATTGAGAAATTTGAATAGTGTTTATTTTTAAATGAAAATGATATTTGAAATTTGGATCTGTGTCTGATCAAGAATACAAATTAAAGTTATTTTTTATTTTTTTTTGAATAATTTGAAGTGAAAAAGTGAACACACACTTTCATTGTTTTTCGAATTCTTAAAAATTAAAGTTAGATTTCAAAAGAAAATTAACAAACATGTTTTCTTAAGTTCAACTCAAAGAAAAAAGTGATTTCCTTTTTATGAATAAACGTCTTTTACATCTGTCGTTCCTCTTTTTCTTTGCACATATATTTTTAAATTTATAATTTTTATTTTAAAAATAAGAAAATTTTAGTCGTTCTAACGAAAGAATTTCTTATCAACGGGCAACAACTTCTAAATATGCTTGATTAAATATTATATGAATTAAAATTTATTAATAATCGAGGGACCAAAGTGCTATTAACTCTTTCTTTTGTTCTCTTTTTGTTCATAGTAAGAGGAAAACGAGTGTTGCCACGTGGGTGACTGTTATTTTCCTTTATGGACCTAACGGCGTCGTACTAATTTCCTAACGTTTTGGCCTTGAAAGTAATTAATTTGTTAGGGGTGAGCATGATACGATATGTTACGATATCATCATTTTGGTTTATTGGTTTTTTAAAAAATATGTTATGAAATATCAAATTAATATAATATTTTAAAGTTTAATTTCAATATTTTACAGCATGATAAATATGTAATGATAATTTGCTTAACTTCATCTTATATGTACTCATATAATAACGAATCATGACTTCAATTTTTTTGTGAAATATTTCAGTTATATTATATTAATACTTTATACTTGTAGATATATTTAAAAGAAATTATAAGTAGTGCTTTTCGTTAATCAATTACACATATAAATGATATTTCAATCCAAATAGTGTAATCAAAATTTCTACGTCTAAATAATTAGTTTTATATGTATACTATCTTATACATTTGTTGGTATTATATATAATGATATATTTGAATTATATATATATATATATATATATAACTATATACTTCGATACAATATTTCATAACTTTTGAAGACCAAATATCATACCAATATCATAACATCAAAATTGCAATATCAATAATTTTGATTTTCTATATGATGATTCAATATCTATCGTATCATGTCCATCCCTACTCACAACTGATGTTAACTTGTGTAACTGCAGTGATTATTTCATCCATGAGAACTATTCCCTTCATCTCATATTACTTATCCATTAAAGATATTTGTTACAAATTATTTTTAATTTATAAAATTAAGATGGAATTAATTTTAAAAAATCACTTTTTTTCTTAAAATTAATTCCTTTAAAAGTATAAATATTGTAAAGTTCATAATTTTTTTATCATTATTAATATTGGTATTTTTTGATGAATAAAGCACATAAATATAATGTAGGGTAAATTAAGAAAAATATCATCTTTATTGAAGTGTAAAGCGAAAAATAGACAAATTATATTCAACGAATGTGTTTTACGTTGAATGTAATTTATACACTCATCTCATGAAAAAAAAATTACTTATAAATCAACTCTAACAACAAATTAAAGAAATCATTTCACAATAGATATAGTGGGCGCTGGGCCACAACCTAAAAATATTTTATTTGAAATTTTTCAATTTGAAATTGCGTTTGATTATACTCTTTATTTATTTTTTGCAATAAAGTGATTAGAACTTAAATGTATTTTTTTTAAAAAGAAAATATGAAATGTGATTTAAATATAAAATATAATTTAAATGGGGTTATTTATAGAAATAAAAAAAATAGGATATATTTGTAAAGGAAAATTTTATAAAAGTGAAACTATGATTTTGGATATTTTCCAAAATCCAAATACGACTTCACGTTGTATAATGAACTTTCTATAATCAAATATTGATTTTCAAATAAAATAATATTTTTTATATAAAAAAAAGTGAAAAATTCTCATGACCAGATGAGTCGATATGTTTTTCCTATTTTTCAATTCAATTTGTTCATTATTAATATTGTAATGTACTTTTCCAACACACATTTCTTTGAGTCAATAAAGATGTTATGAAATTCTTCTTTTCTCTCATTACATTTTAAAAATACTTTTCCTTACAATAATGCTGAAATGTAGGCTTTAATTTGTGTACTCTTTCTATATGGCTTATAGTAATAGTACCTATATAATTAAAATTTGTGGCTATTAATTAAATTATTTCCTGTGTTTAATTGCTTAGACAATCTGGTTTGATTTTGACTTCACTCTAAGATACTTTTTTTTATCTCAATTTATGTGATATTTTTAAAATTTCCAAAATTAAACGAGTTTATTTTATCGTGATTTGTTCATAATTCTTTTAAATACTTTAAATTGTTAACTACATTATGATTTATAGTATTATTTATATAACTTTCAACATATAAAATTTATTTTTAAAAACTTACATGTCTAGAATTACGAACAAAATTTTAAATTTTGATTAGTAGATGACTTAGAAAAGAAACTTAGTCAAACTTGTCGATACTGCCTATTATTATAGCCTTGAATAAGTTAAATATATAAATAAATGTTACTTTAAGAAAGTGTAGATTAAAAAGATAAAATTTCATTTGGAAAAGGGAAAAAATTAAGAAAGTTATCTACATACTGATATATGTTGATGGTCATTATATGACCTTTGAAAAAGGGAAATACATTACATCTTACATGAATCTCATATCGAAATCGTTAAGACGTCTTTTAAATTAAAATTCAAAGAAAAATTTATAAAAATCTAACTTCAAAACGAACAATATTTTAACAATTAGACCAAAGGTCGTTAATATGATATTAAAGTCGAATTCTCCCTCAATACAATGATGGACAAACCTCAGCGAGGACATTGAACTCCAAGGAGTTGGGGGAGGGGGGTGGAGATGTGTGTTAACTTGTTATATTCTGAATAATGACAACTCGCAGGATTCAACAAGAAGCAACCTGGGAATCATGAAGACACTATGGAAAACAATACAAAGAAGAAGTTGATGACAACCAAATCCTAGTCAGGATTAGTGAAAAAATACTTGGAAGGCAAGAGATCTCAAGTCATGAAGAATAAGCAGTTGAAGAAGGAAATAGAATATATGTCAATCAATCAGCCAAGATTCATGGAAGAAGACCGCCCAAGATTAAAGGAAGAATACATCAGTCAAGAATCAAGGGAGGGATTGAAGATCAACCAAGATTCAAAGAAGATCATTTAACAAAGGAAGGAATTGATTTAATCATGCACATATCTTATATGGACATGATTCAACAAATCAATTAAAATAAAATCAAGGGATCATCTTAAGGATCCTTGATTTTACAACTCCCTTGGGTTTCTGAAACAGAGTAGCAACCATCCATATCTATATAAACCTTTCCTAGTCTTAGTTGTGAAGCACGCAACTTCACTTGAGCTTATAGTGCAATCTTCTTTTATCTTTCATAAAGCTTTGTAATCACAAGAGTGAAACAATTGAAAAGAAAAGAGAAATAAAGCTTTTGAGTGTAGGTTTACAAGTAGAGGAAGTGTCAAGGTAGAACATCTGATTTGCATATCAGACAGGATCAACTTACAGAAACTTGTACATCCGAAATTCACTTCAAAGCTCTAAAGGAAACCCTTGAAACCCAAGGGGATTGGAAGTAGGCACCACATCGGTGTTCCAAACCAGTATAAATTCTCTGTGTTTTTACTTTCTGCAAATTACTATTACTGTTTATCTATTATACTAACGTGTAGGTGAGTCGACTGACCATTACAGGAAGTCAACTGAAGGAAATTTTAATTCACCCCCCCTCTCTTGAATTTCAATTGGTATCAGAGCATGTCTCACTATTTCAGTGTTTAACCACATGTGAGCAAAGATCAAATGGCACACTATCAGATCCATGTTGCTCTACATCAAAATGGACATTCTTCACACCGACCACCATACTTCAATGGACAATATTACTCTCACTGGAGAAACAGATTTAGAATCTTTGTCTATTCAAATGATCATCAAGCATGGATAATGATCAAGAAGGGCCCAAAGCCTATTCTTGGATTGACTGAAAAAGATGGCACTGAAAAACCATTTTATCCTGAATCATTCGATATCACTAAGGAACAACAAGAGGTAATTCAAACTAATGCTAGAGCTATAAGTTTGTTATATTATGCAGTGAGTGGGGCCGACTATGACAAGATATCAACATGTGAAACTGCGAAAGAAATGTGCAACAAACTAAAAGTGACTTATGAAGGAACCACTAAAGTAAAGGAAGCTCGGATCAGTTCACTTGTGAATGAATATGAATTGTTCAAAATGGCCAAAGATGAAAACGTCGAATCCATGTTCTCGAGATTCAGTAAAATTGTCTGCGAACTCAAATCACTTGAAATGGTGTATTCAAATGCACTACAAGTCAAGAAACTCGTTAGAAGTCTTCCGAAGGCTTGGGGAAACTAAAGCTGCCATTCTTGAAGATGGAAATCTGCAGAAAATGACATACGATGAACTTCGAGGAAACTTAATGGCCTATGAACAAAATCATATTAACAGATACAACAAATATGATAAAAAGAAAACAGTAGCATTTACAGCCGAGACATTTGAAGTTGGAGAAGAACCTGATGAAGGAATGACCCTTATAAATCGGAGAGTAAGACAAATGCTTAGACAGAGACCTCAACAAGATCCTAAAAACAATGAGTTTAAGAGAAATGATTATCGATGCTACTACTGTGGAAAACCTGGACACATTAAGCAAAACTGTCCAGAACGAAGAAGAAGAAACAACCGAAGAAATGAAGATCCAAAAAGCCTCAGAGCCTGGGATCAAGGAGAAACAATCGATGATGATCATGATGAATTTGCTAACCTATGTTTCATGGCGCTAGGTGAAACAAGTGAGGTAAGACCTTATAACTGTTCAAATTGTAATTACTTATAAAACTCTTGGGACATCGTTGCTGATGAATTACAGAAAGTTATAGACGAATATAATAAAATTGCTAAAAAAAAAGAAAGACTGGCAGATTCTTCTCAAAGCAAGTCAAATTGAAGTTGATTTACTAACAGAAGAACTGGAGGAAGTAAAAATGCAGCTGAATAGCATCAGAAAATCTCCCAGTCACAGTTCTGTCAAATATAATAGAACTATTGGTTATGGGAGAAATTCTCCTAATCATAGCTCCAACAGATCAAATAGATTTAATTCTAACTCTTATACTTGTGGTGATCTTGGTCACAAATCTTTTAACTGTAGAAAGTATTCTTCTGGAAAATGGATCTGGAGACCAAAAGTTACTAATCATCAAGGACCCAAAAATACTTGGGTACCTAAAAGAAACTAATCTTATTATTTTGCAAGAGCAATCCAAGAAAACCTACAAAAAGGAAATGTGGGTACTTGACAGTGGATGCTCCAGACATATGTGTGGAAAGAAAGAAAATTTCAAAACTATCAAAAAAAATTGATGGAGGATGTGTTCGATTTGGAGACAATGCTAAAGGAGAAGTAACTGGAGTTGGAACTATCACTCTCAGCTCATTATGCAATCTAGTCGAATTGTATTTGGTTGAGGGACTAAAACATAATCTCCTCAGCATCAGTCAACTATGTGACGCTGGATTTCAAGTCACATTCAATACAACTAACTGCATCATCAAACATCCTGAAAAAAAGCTCACTCTCATCGGAGATCGAGTTAATAATATATATGTCTTAAATAATGTTGATTTTCCATCTCTTACATGTCTTACTGCAGTCTCAAGTGATCCTTGGTTATGACATCGAAAGCTTGGATATGCAAGCATGCATGCACTTGAGAAACTATCGAGACTTGAACTGGTCATTGGTCTGCCAAAATTAAAGTTTGAGAAAAATCACATTTGTGACGCATGCCAATTGGGTAAGCAAACTCGTTCATCCTTTAAAATAAAAGACATTGTAAGTATATCTAAACCTCTTCAACTTCTTCACATGGATCTGTTTGGTCCTACTCGAACTGCCAGCATTAGAGGTAAACAATATGCATTCGTAATTGTTGACGACTTCTCAAGGTTTACATGGGTAATTTTTCTCACTCATAAAAATGATGCTTTTGCTAACTTTGAAGTATTTTGTAGAAGTGTTCAAAGAGAAGCAAGTTACTTCATTACAACTATTCACAGTGATCATGGCGGTGAATTCGAAAATAAAGCTTTTGAAGAATTCTGCGCTGAAAATGGTTTTTCTCAAAACTTCTCTTCACCTAGATCACCTCAACAAAATGGAGTGGTAGAAAGGAAAAATCGTTTATTATAAGATACAGCAAGAACAATGCTACTCTATCGAAGCCTTCCTGATCATTTTTGGGCAGAAGCAGTAAGTACTGCTTGTCACATTCTTAATAGGTGTCTTATCAGGCCTATAATAAAGAAGACTCTTTATGAACTTTGGAGAGGAAAGAAACCTAACATCAGTTATTTTCATCCTTTCGGATGCAAATGTTTCATCCACAATATTGGTAAGAACAATCTTGAGAAATTTGATCCAAAAAGTGACAAAGGTATTTTTCTAGGCTATGCACCTATTAGCAGGGCCTTTCGAGTTTTTAATAAAAGAACATTAAGTGTTGAAGAATCTATTCAAGAATACAGAAAAGTGAAGCAGGTGAGGATGAAATTGATTCAGCTAAACCAGCAGCAGATATTCCAAAAGTGTCCACTGAAAATCTCACTGAAGAGCCAGCCACTGCAGAAGTAGAGTCGACTACTCCAGCTGACAAAGTCAACATTCCCAGGGAATGGAGACACAATGCCAACTATCTTGAACATTTCATTCTGGGAAAACCAGATGACAAAATCCAGACAAGATCCTCTCTCAAGAAACAAGCTTCATTGGCTCTCATATCCCAAATGGAACCAAAACGAATTAATGAAGAAATGGAAGATGAATCGTGGATACATGCAATGAAATAAGAACTTCATCAGTTTGAAAAGAATCAAGTGTGGACTCTTATTGAAAGACCTAAGAATTGATCTGTAATAGGAACCAAATGGGTATTTCGAAACAAATTGGACGAAAACGGTAAGGCTATCCAAAATAAAGCCAAGTTAGTAGCTCAAGGTTACTCACAGCAAGAAGGAGTCGACTACGATGAAACCTTCGCTCATGTGGCAAGGTTGGAATCTATTCGAATTCTTCTAGCTTTTGCTTCCTTCAACCGTTTCAAACTTTTTCAAATGGATGTTAAAAGAACTTTTTTAAACAACTTTATTAAAGAAGAAGTATTTGTTAAACAACCTCCCGGTTTTGAAAATCTCTTTTGTCCCGATTATGTTTTTAAACTATCAAAAGCTCTCTACGATTTAAAACAAGCTCCAAAAGCTTGGTATGAAAGACTGAGCACTTTTCTTTTTAAAAATAATTTTCGAAGAGGGAAATTGATACTACCCTATTTACAAAAAAATCTGACTCCTGCATTCTTATTGTTCAAATTTATGTTGATATTATTTTTGGAAGTTCTAATCTCTTTCTTTGTGAGAATTTTTCTAATCTCATGAAAGGCGAATTTGAAATGAGTCTCATGGGCAAGCTTTCATTCTTTCTCAGTCTTTAAATTAAGCAGTCAGACAAAGGAATCTTTATAAATCAAGGCAAGTATGCAAAAGAGTTAGATCAAAAAAATTGGAATGGACAAGGGTAAAGCCTTTGGAACTCCCATGAGTCCCTCTACTTTTCTAGAAACTGATACAACAGAAAAGCAGTTGATGAAAAACTTTATCGAGGAATGATCGGCTCTCTACTATATCTCACTGCTAGTCGACCAGACATCATGTTCAGCGTTTGTAAATGCGCACGTTTCCAATCCGCTCCAAAGGAATCATATCTTACTGCTGTGAAACGAATCATTCGTTATCTCATTGGAACCTCTGATATGGGGTTATGGTATCCTTTTTCTGAGAATTTTGATTTGATAGGATATTCAGATGTTGACTTTGCAGGTGATAAAAATGACAGAAAAAAGCACCAGTGGAACATGCCAATTTTTGGGAAAATCCCTCATTTCCTGGCATAGTAAAAAGTAGACCTTTGTTGCCCTCTCAACTACTGAGTCTGAATATTTGGCAGTCGGAAGTTGTGGCACTCAACTACTTTGGATGATGCATCAACTCTTAGACTATGGTCTATCTTTCGAAGTAATTTGATCATCTCTCATCTCCATAAAAACCTCATCGTTTCCTTCAAGCGTCCCATCAATCTCATCATCACCCTATCATCCTCTCTTCTCCCTTTTTTATTTACCTCTTCACGCTTCTTTCTCTCACTTATCTCTTCTCTATCTCATTATGACTCGTACTTGATCCATGGCTTCTAACCAGAAAGCACCAATTTCCCTTATGCTTTCCTTGAAGTAGAGTTTTTATCGTCTGATTCTTCTGACTTAGAATCGATGGTCCAGTCGTCTTCGTCCAAAAAATGCCCACTATCGTCCAAGAAGAAGGACACAAATAAGGCTCTCATTACCTTCCCAGAAACATTCACTGAGGATGACTCGTTGCTTTTCTGGGGAATGGAACACAAGATGAGATTTGCCTCCTTCTCAAAGCGACCTATTGTTCCAGGGCGAGTAATAAATCTGAAACAACTTGAGGCATCTCACTGCGTTGTAAGTACCTTCTTTCGTGCTCAGAAGTTATCTCTTCTATTGCGTCTCTGTGGGCTTGAATTTTTCGAAGAACATGTTCGTCTGTTTTATGCAAACCTTCGAATCTCTGCTGACAATGGTGAGTGGGAAACCCTAGTTTTGGGTAACCGTATCATTTTCATCGACTCTCTGTTTAAGGAAGTTTTTGGTTCTGAATTTTCTAGTAATATTCCGTTTATGCATGGAAATTTATGTCCAGATCAATTTGAAGTTTCTCTGGAAGTAGCTAAGATTTTTGTTGCTGAAACTAGATCTGATGTCTCTGATTTTGGTCCTTTATCTCATGGTTTTGAGAATCGCATATTTGCCCATGTTGTGGCTACCACATTGGTTCCACGAAAGGGTTCTCTAAGTAATATCTCCAACGAAGATATTTTTGTTCTCTACTGCCTTCTGAAAAAGATCCACATAAATTGGGCTTTGTGGTTTCGCGAATACATGATTGAAAGTGTCGAATACAATAACTCATTTACCAGCCTACCCTATGGCTTACTTATTTCTCGTATTATTGTCGAATCTCTTGTGGATATCTCTAAATACAGGCCTACTTTGATTGATGCTACTTATGACACCCGTACTTTCTCAAGCATGGGGTATGTTCTTGTCAATGATAAATGGTACAAGAAGGAGTCCGTTCAATCCAGGGCTGATACACCCAGGGCTATTAGAATCTCAGCCGACTTTGCCGCACTACTCCTCAAAGAGGCGGAGCACATCAAGGTAAGGCTAGCTGGACTGGAATCTCACATGCAGGTTATACATGATACTCTTGGAAGGGTGTTACAGCTGCATAAGGACTCTAGTACCGATGTTGGAAAGCTTCGTCTTGAGGTGGGAGGACTTAAGAAGGATGACATTCGCTCGGTCAACACAATTCTCAAGGAAGTCAACTCCATCAAAACTGGAGCTAGCTCTGCTCACAGCGAGTTGGCTATATCAGTGCATACCTCTTACTCCACCTTTTCTAAGACAGTTGAGCGCTCTCTTAACACTTTCTGCAGGAATGTGCTCAACACACTGAAGTATTTCCTTGGTGATCGTTAAGGAAGTGGCCTTTTTCCCCTTTTATTAATACAATTAGTTTGTGGAGATATATCTCCTTATCTTTTGGATTGTAATATTGAGGCTTCTGACCTCATACTATTTGCCTGTATATTTTTTTTGCCTATTCTGTTTGTTGTTTTGTTTTTCCTTTTTGATTATGTCAAAGGGGAAGAAAATTATACACAACATACAGCAAGGGGGAGCTCACAAGTGTTTGTTAGTCCAGAATACATTGAATAAGGAAATTAAATTTAACTCGTATTAGTTATAGTTGTCATTATCAAAAAGGGGAGATTGTTAACTTGTTATATTCTGAATAATGACAACTCGCAGGATTCAACAAGAAGCAACCTGAGAATCATGAAGACACTATGGAAAACAATACAGAGAAGAAGCTGATGACAGTCAGATCCTAGTTAGGATTCATGAAGAAATACATGGAAGGCAAGAGATCTCAAGTCATGATGAACAAACAGTTGAAGAAGGAAATAGAATATTTGTCAATCAAATCAGCCAAGATTTATGGAAGAAGACCGACCAAGATTAAAAGAAGAATACATCAGTCAAGAATTAAGGAAGGGATTGAAGATCAACCAAGATTCAAGGAAGATCACCTAACAAAGGAATGAATTGATTTAATCATGCACATTTCTGATATGGACATGATTCAACAAATCAATTAAAATAAAAGGATCATTTTAAGGGTCCATGATTTTACAACTCCCTTGGGTTTCCGAAACAAAGAAGCAATCATCCACATCTATATAAACCTTTCCTAGTCTTAGTTGTGAAGCACGCAACTTCACTTGAGCTTATAGTGCAATCTTCTTTTATCTTTCATAAAGCTTTGTAATCACGAGAGTGAAATAATTGAAAAGAAAAGAGAAAGAACGATTCTGAGTGTAGGTTTACAAGTAGAGGAAGTGTCAAGGTAGAGCATCTGATTTGCATACCAGACAGGATCAACTTACAGAAACCCTTTACATCCGAAGTTCACTTCAAAACTCTAAGGGAAACCCTTAAAACCCAAGGGGACTGGAAGTAGGCACCACATCGGTGTTCCGAACCAGTATAAATTCTCTGTGTTTTTACTTTCTGCAAATTACTATTATTGTTTATCTATTCTACTAACGTGTAGGTGAGTCGACTGACCATTACAGGAAGTCGACTGAAGGAAATTTTAATTCACCCCCCTCTTGAATTTCAATGTGACACTCATGACGAAAAATAAATTTCTGAGAGAAGAATGTACATTACATTTTTGACGAATTTCACATTGAAACCGTCAATTTTATACCTAGTTATGTTAATTTCTTGCAACAATAAGTTAGAGATTCAATAAAGTGTTCCAACTACTTTAATGAAACAAGAAAAACTCATGAACTTTGCATTTTCCATAAATGTTATGTGGATCCCATTTATAACTTCCTATAAAGTCGGCTGCTTTTTAATAATTTTTATTATCATAAGTAATCATCATTCAAATTTCAATTACAACTAAATTCTCTTCCTTAAAGAGAAATTTATGAATGGTCCAAATCATAATTAAAGTTGCACATGTACAATTAAGCTAATCATGGCTTGTTAGTACCTTAACATAGTTCATTATCATATTATATTAGTGACATGTTGACCCCATTTCTTACTTTAATTGCATTTCCAATCATCAAATAATTATAGCACTTTTGTTAACAAAGTTTTGGAACTCGAGAGACTTATAGTATTTTTTGGATGTATATATATTTATCAAACTTTTAGGAAAACTATGTTTTTTTTGAGTAATAACAAAAGTTGTTTTCTTATGGTGGAAAACAGTAAGTAATTTTTTATTAAAGAATTTATGAAATCTTGGTTTAGCACAAATTGATGCTCTAATATTACATAAGTTTTTTTAAAATTATTAATCAAACGCAAATTACTACTCTTCAAAAACACTTCAGATAATTTGTTTTTTTTCACAAAATAAGTGGATTTTGAAAGTTTGACTAAGCAGATAGTTATATAGGTTGTTAGGTTTAAATCCGAACAAACATAAAAAACATACTCAATATATACCATCAGAAGTTGTGGTGAAGTGGTAAAAGTTCTCCATCCTTAACCAACGATCTCGGATTCATGCCATGATATGTAGTTGCTTATAATAGGAAGTATTTACCCAAAAATAGGACCCGACGTCGGTGCAAATTCAAATTAATCATATCCAAAGCAGATACCAAATATCGAACAAAAACAAACCATTACACACACATATATGATTTCATCGTGCTAACTAAATTTTCTATGGACAAAATTATCTGATAGCTATATTGATGTGACATAATACGGATCGAACAAAAACAATCTTTCACACACACATATGATTTCGTTGTGCTAGCTAAATTTTATATGGACAAAATTATCTGATAGCTATATTGATATGAATACAACCCAATAAAATTAATTGAGATATGCTCAAACGGACCCAAACACCACCGTCACCAAAAAGAAAAAAAGAGATATATGTGGGGCCGAGGGTGGGGGTGGGGGTGTTGTCATTTGAAAGCACAACAATGTGAGTATCTAACGGATGAAATATTAAAAATAAGACTTTCTGACGAGAATTCAAATTAGTTATATCCAAAAAGAATATCAAATATCGAACAGAAAACAATTTTATATATATATATATATGATTTCGTCCTGCTAGCTAAGTTTTTATGGACAAAATTATTCAATATCTATATATTGATGTAAGATAATACACGCCTAAGAACATTAATTGAGATATGCTCAAACTGACCCAAACATCATTGTCAGTAAAAAGAAAAATATATATATATATATATATTATATTATATATGTGGGGTTTTTGTCATTTTAAAGCACAACAATGTGCGTATCTGACGGATAAAATATTAAAAGTAGTACTTGAAAATGTACCTAAGAGAAAAAGGTAAAGGAAAAAAAAAAGCTATGACCAAAATTGAATATTGAGAAGACTTTCACCAAAACACATGTGATTTTTGCATGAAATAATGGAAATGTCTCTTCTTTTTAGTACAATTTTGTGGCTAGAAAATATCATTTACTAATTATTATTTGTGCATGAAATTAATTAATTTCTTAAGATGACAACTAGCTCTTAGTAGTAGTTGATGATTGGATATATATCAATAATGGAGTAGTTGAAAGTTTAATTTATGGCTTGAACATATATCGAGGAGTCTTTAATTCTAGGGTTATCGTTCAAACAGTTTGAATTGAATATGAAAGTTTAATTTATGTAACATGAATATATATTGAAGAGTTAATTCTCATAATATAAATAATGGAGCAAGAACAACGATTGTATAGTTTATAGTTGCAGCGAAAGTTGTTGATCTTACTATCAAAAGAAACAACCCAAAGTCTATTTCGAATCATTGAAAACAAAGTGTGTTTCCACAAACTAGATGCATTTTTTGTTTCTTTAAAGTGTAGGGAGAAATCTATTTTTTCACACGTATTCATTCCCTGTTGAAAGATGGATTTACAGGCAGAAGAGAGATTACCATTGTTCTTTAATTGTTGCACTTGTCCCTCACATGCAGCAGTTTATTTGATATGTATTTTTATCCACAACCCAAATTAATTATCCAACAATCCTTTTCCTAGGGTGAGTGTTCAGACAATTTGGATTAGATGTAAAAGAATTTTATTTAGATTCAATTTAAATAAATTTAATTGAATTTTTTAAAATATTTTTAATAAATTTATTGACTGCATCATTAATTATGCAAATATTGTTTTGTGGTAAATCATAATATAAAAATCATATAGATTATAGGCAGTATTATATAAAGACTATCTATTTTGAGGGTTTCTTTTATGTATTTAAATACTCTTGATTATTCATTTATTTTAATACATTTCACATTAATTATACCCCAACTTATAGCAATTTAAGTTAATTGCTTGATTTGATATAAATACTAAATACATAAAAAAAAATCATGAGAATTCAAAGAGTCTTTCATGCAAAATAAGTGATATATATTAATTTTACTTTGATTTATTTAGAATTAAATTATTTATTTTAATGTAAATATCATATGCGTGAGAATATTTTTCATGAAAACATGATATATTAATTAGTTTTCACCCTACAAAATAACTTATGTAACAATACATCTCATATATTTATCGACTTGATATAAATACTCAATAATTAACCTTCTTTTTTCCCCATAAATTAAAGGAGACATTAGTAATTCCCACTCAATATCTTTTTTACCCTCAATATTATATTCTTTTCACTATTTATAATTATTAAAATTAAATTATTTATTTTGATGCAAATATTATATCCGCAAAAATATTTTTCATGAAAACATATTTTAATTAGCTTTCACTATACGAAACAATTTATGTAACAATACATCTCATATATTTATCGATTTGATATAAATATTCAATAATTAACCTTTTTTCCCCATAGATTAAAGGAGTCATAAGTAATCCCCACTCGATATCTTTTTTACTCTCAATATTAATATATTATATTCTTTTTCACTATTTATGTATCTTTTTTACCCTCAATATTATATTCTTTTTCACTATTTATGTGTTATAAAAAAGACAACCAAAAAACAAAGTGTTAAAGGATTAGGTTTCATGTCTCTCAAGTTGAAATATCTTAGTTTAGTAGTCCCATTTCAAAATAACATAACATAAATCATGTGTTTTAATTTGAAAAAAAGAACAGTTTATTTCCCAAAACCAAACAAAACATATTTTACACAAACAAAAAATAAAGAAGTTAGTTTTTTTAATATATATATATATATATATTGTTTTCCTAAAACTCAGTAGTATAAAAAGAATAGGAATTAGCGGTGAACAACATTGCTAATCTTATTTAATAATGAATTATTGGAAAAAATATTAGCTATAGACTAATTTGGTAATAGTTTAACGACAATTTTCTTTGTTAGTTTCTTATCTTTCTTTTATTAATTAAAAAAACTAATCCAAACACAATTTATCTCAGAAAATAGTTTCCGAAAAACCCCCAAATAAGGAACTAAACCAAAACAAAATCCACTTACCATATTGTTCTTTTTTATTGTTATTCATTTGATACTTCCTCTTCTTAATCTCTTCTATTTGATAGTGTTCATACCATTTTGGTCATGTGGACCAGCTACAAATTTCATGTAAGATGCAACTCAATTGGCGAGTTATCCATATCTTCATCTGATGACGGAGTTCTGATTTCATAATTGTACCCCTCACCCACCTAAAGATAAAAAATAAAGTATATATTTTACAACAATCTATTTCCAATTTTGCCTTTAGGAGCTATTTATGGGTTGCCATCCATGTGGAAACATAAAAGGAAATTGCTTCTTATCTTAAAATATAGTATATATTATTTTGGAATTGATAGTTAATAATGGGTAGTATTTTTATTTTTTTTTGGTTATTTTCAAATTTTCCTTCCCAACAATGAAATTTATATAATTGATAAATACATTGTAACGACCTATTTCCGTCGTTATGGAAAAGCCAATGGGAAAAGAATTTGGGTCAGAAAACTTTTGAGTAGTGACTTGGAAATTTCTAGCCTAGGCCAAACTTGGACGAAATTTGAGTCAGGTGAGGTCTAATCTGGTAATAGACGGGGGGGGGGGGGG
>JAJOOR010008629.1:0-37303 GCA_036250505.1 Solanum acaule | reverse complement strand
CTTATCGCTTATGGTCATTTTAATTGCTTCCGCGACCAAGGATGTGTAATGATATGCTATGAGGCTTGTTTGGGGTTCCTTCGGGTTCCCCATTCGCCGGTCACGTCTAGGCCCTAGGCTTGGGTCGTGACAAGACCATCTTTCGATCGTACTTGCAACAATTGTGGAGAACCTGGGCATATGAAGAGAGATTGTCCCTATCCACGAGTGTTAGATTCCGTGTAGCAGCAGACTAGAGCAGTGGTACCCGCCTGAAATGGTAATAATGGTAGAGGACATCCATAAGGTGGGCGAAGAGGTAATCATCAAGGCCGTGGAGGTAGAGGAAATGGTAACGCATGTAGGGGTAACGTGCAACCAGGCAGGGAAGTAGCTCATCAAGATGATAGAGCTCAGTGTTACGCCTTTCCAGGCAAGAATGAGGCAGAGGCATCTGACGCGATGATCACAGGTACTATTCTTGTATGTGACTGGATGACTAATGTGTTATTTGATCCAGGTTCTACTTATTCATATGTATCCGTGCGATTTGCCTCAGAATTTGATATGATTTGTGATATACTGATGCCCCCATCCATATTTCTACCCAGTTGGAAAGTCTGTCATAGTCACCCATGTCTATCGTGATTGTCCTATTTTGTTTAAGGGTTTTCAGACTTGGGCTGATTTGGTGATTTTGGATATGGCTGACTTTGATATAAACTTAGGCATGACTTGGTTGTCCCCCTATTATGTTGTGCTTAATTGTAATACTAAGTTTGTAACTCTAGAAATTTTGGGAAGGGAAAAATTAGAGTGGGAAGGGGTGTACAAGCCTAAGCAAGCTAAGATCATATCATCCATTCGGGCTAGTAAACTGGTAGAGCAGGGTTGTTTGGCTTATTTGGCTCATATTAGGGATGTTGAGGTCGAGACTCCATCTATTGATTCTATTCCTGTGGTGTCAGAATTTAGAAAAGTGTTTCCTAATGACTTGCCTGGTATGCCTCCGGATAGGGATATAAACTTCTGCATTGATTTAGAACCTGATAAGCGTCCCATTTCTATCCCTCCATATCGCATGGCTCCAACAGAGTTAAGAGAGCTTAAGGCTCAAATCCAAGAGCTTCTTGATAAGAGATTTATTCGTCCTAGTGCTTCCCCATGGGGTGCTCCAGTTTTGTTTGTTAAGAAAAAAAATGGTAGTATGAGAATGTGAATAGATTACCGGCAATTGAATAAGGTCACTATTCGAAACAAGTATCATTTGCCTCGAATAGATGATCTTTCTGACCAATTGCAAGGTGCATCAGTTTTATTCAAGATTGATCTAAGGTCTGGCTACCATCAGTTAAAAATAAGGCTTGAGAATGTGCCCATGACGACGTTTAGAACCCGCTATGGGCACTATGAGTTCCTAGTTATGTCTTTTGGTTTGACTAATGCGTCTGCAACTTTCATGAGTTTGATGAATGGGGTGTTCAAACCATTTCTTGACTCGTTTGTTATAGTTTTTATTGATGATATTTTGGTCTATTTGAAAAGTGAAGAAGAGCATGCCGACCATCTTCGTATTGTTCTGGGTGTACTTGGGAAACAAAAGTTATATGCGAAATTCTCTAAGTGTGAATTTTGGTTGATTTCAGTTGCATTTTTGGGACATGTAGTTTCAAAAGAAGGGGTAATGGTAGATCCTCAAAAGATTGAGGCGGTTAAGAATTGGGTTCGGCCTAGCTCTGTGACGGAAGTTAGGAGTTTTGTGGGGCTTGCTAGCTACTATCGTCAATTTGTGTAGAACTTTGCTTCTATTGCCACTCACTTGACCAATTTGACAAAAAAGGAGATACCATTTGAATGGACTAAAAAATGTGAAGAGAGCTTCCAAAAGTTCAAGACTCTCTTGACCATCGCGCCTATTCTAGCATTATCAGTTGAAGGCAAATATTTTATTGTTTATTATGATGTTTCACATTCTAGTTTAGGTGCTGTGTTGATGCAGGATAAGAATGTTATAGCTTATGCATCGCGTCAATTGAAGGTGCATGAGAGGAATTACCCAACACATGATTTGGAGTTGGCAGCGGTAGTGTTTGCTCTTAAGATCTGGCAACATTATCTGTATGGTGTTAAGTCTGAGGTATTTACTGATCATAGTAGTTTGCAGCATGTGTTTACTCAAAAGGATCTGAATTTGAGACAGAGAAGATGGATAGAGTTACTCAAGGATTATGATGTAACCATTCAATACCATCTGACCAAGGCTAATGTGGTGGCAGACACTTTGAGTCGAAAAACGATGAGTATGGGTAGTTTAGCTTGCTTGAGTGTATCCAAGCGACCCTTAGCTAAGGAAATCCAGACCTTGGAGTCTAAATTCATCCAGTTGGGCATCTCAAAAAGAGGTGGGGTGTTAGCTAGTATTGAAGTAAGGGCCACGTTCATTGAGGAGATCAAGGCCAAATAATTTGATGATGAAAATTTAAGTGAACTTAGGAAGAAGACTACGATTAGTAAGACACAAGAGACCACTCTTAATACAGAGGGTGTGCTCAATTTTAAAGGAAGAATTTGTGTTCCTTGAGTTGATGACTTGATTCAAAAATTATTAATAGAATCCCATGGTTCGCGATATTCCATTCATCCGTGTGTGACCAAGATGTATCAAGATTTGAAGTGAATTTATTGGTGGTCGGGCATGAAGAAGGATATAGCAGAGTTTGTGGCTAAGTGTCAAAATTGTCAACAAATGAAGTGTGAACACCAAAGGCCTACAGGTTTGCTTCAAAGAATGCCAATTCCGGAATGGAAGTGGGAAATGATAGCCATGGATTTTGTGGTTGGTCTTCCCAAGACTTTGGGAAAGTTTGATTCAATTTGGGTAGTGGTTGATAGATTGACTAAGTCTGCCCACTTTATTCCGGTAAGAATAGATAACAATGCTGAACAATTGGCTAAAGTTTATGTGAAAGAGATAGTGAGGTTGCATGGGGTGCCCCTTTCTATCATCTCAGATCGTGGTACTCGATTTACCTCCAAGTTTTGGAGGAAATTACACGATGAATTGGGCACACAACTCACTTTTAGTACAACTTTTCATCCACAGACGGACGGGCAGTCGGAGAGGACTATTCAAGTGTTAGAAGACATATTGAGGGCATGTGTGATTGATTTTGGAGGACATTGAGATAAGTTCTTACCTTTGTGTGAGTTCTCCTATAATAATAGATATCACTCCAGCATAGATATTGTAAGATCCCGTACTTTTTCTCTAATCGTGCATAATATATATGGTGTAGTATGGCATGGTTATATGAGGTGTATATGACTTTGTATCGTACATTGGAGATTAAGATTGCAAGTAGGTGGTATTATCAAGGAACTAAACTAAAGTTTTAGGTCAAAGGGACCCCTCAAACAAAGTTCATGATAAAAGAAATGGCTCGGGTAGAACTTCGCCCGTTTGAAGGTTTAACTTGTCCCATACCTTGTGGATAAGCCTATGAGTGTAAAACATGCTAAGAATAGTGTGTTATGAGGTATTATAATAGCACAAGGTCGTATGTTAAGTTTGGAAGTCAAGAAAATTAGTGAAACTAAAGTCGGCAAAAGTTATCGAAGTTTCTAATAATATTTTCTTAACTTTGGGTCAAATGTCTTGGATGTTTTTCTCCCAATATACAAAGAGTTAGAAGGCCTACGAGTCTAATCTGCAACGCACAAAACCCCGTATCCAACCGACATTAGAGTAAAAGTTATGAGGGTTTTACTACGGACTGTCGGGGCAGAATCTGGGCTGGATCCGAGTTGGGTAAAAAATGTGGTATGTCGGCTTCCTCAACGTTTTAAGCCATGAAAACATTTCATTTTACTTCCAAACCAGAAATAAAGCTTAAGAGAAGGTTCCTATGGAGTACTTGCATGATGAAGGTTAGTTTTCGACGATTTCTACCATTAAAGATTGCCCCTGTGCCTAGAAACGTGATCTTTACACGTGGTAATCGTTTTCCCCTTCTATTAGCTGCGTTTGGAGCAAGTTTTTGAAGATATAAATTTGTAGTTATTGGTGTTTCTTCAAGGTTTACACTTGGTTAACTAAGGTAATCATCTTGGGACTCTTTTATGATTGTTTTTATGAAGTTCTACAAACATTTCGTCAAGTTGAGGCCATTTGGCAAATCTGCCGATTTAAGAACAATTATGAACTGTTTATAAGTGTGTACCAGCTGTGTATATATAGTGTTTGCGAAGTTTAGGACGTAAGGAACAACTTTTGTGAGGAAGCTACAGTCATTCGAGCGTTCATTGAAAAGGTATGTTAAGGCGAAACTACGTCCCTCATTTTAGCACCACTCCTGGGAAATTCCTAAAACGCCGAATGTGATATTTTTCTATTCTCTTGCTAGAAAGACCTTCAGTGAAAGGCATTGGGATCTCAGCTGAATTATTTTCATGATTATGTTATTTTGATATTTTACTCGTTCGGATAAATAGAGTGTTCGACATCTACACGTCATTTTATCAGTTTCCTTGATTATATGTCCGCACGTATGAATTCGTATTCTTTCTTGGGTGATGTGAATTAAAATGTCACGCGAGACCCTTACTACTTGTGACCAGCCCTCTTTCTCCACTAAGGTTATTATTAAAGAAAAACTTTAAAGTAGCTCACGACCTTCAAAACTCTCAAATATAATTTAAATGTAAACAATTAGAACACTTGGTTTTTGAAATATTTCTTTTATAAATTATCTAGAAACCAAGTTAGGAACTTAGTAAGTCACCTTAAACTTGTTATGAATATCAACAAGGTTAAGTTATCCTTTTAAAATTCAAGTTAACTTTTCAAGCTTATTTGGAAGAACATATCAAGTTCCATGAGATTGTTAAATGTTATACGAAAGTTATTATGAGGTTATGAGAACAAGCCTACAAACGGGCTAAGATTGGCAACATGACAACAGTAACTCATAGGTGTTATAAATCCATGACATGACATGTTATGCATTCTACTCCTGAGCTATAATCGGGAGGTATGGGGCCTATTGCCTATATTTATACGTATGAGACACAGATTGCCATAAGTTGGCAAATATGATGCCGGTTCGCTACCGGAAAGCACCACCATTGCTAGCATTTGGTTGGGTATGTCATGCATTTGCATATATATATATATATATATATATATATGTATTCACGGCATACGATTATACGAGCATACCATGCATATTTAAGTAGTAGGGGCTAAAGGTCAGCTATGGAGATTATTTGGGTTTCAGTTTCAGGTGGTATCTCTATTACCTTTTTATAGTAAATGTTTATGATTTTACTTTTCGCTTTACATACCAGTACATTTTTATTCGTATTAACATCCCTTTTGCCTGGGGACGATGCTTTTTATTTTGTGCGAGCAGGTACAAGCAGGGACTCTAATCGACCCACCCGCTAGGTATCAGGTTCACCTGTGAGTTGGTAAACTCCATCTTATCCTGGGGCTATCAGAGGATGTTCACTTTTGTTGTACAGTTTGGGTATAGTCGGGGCCTTGTCTTGACAGTGCTTATGTCACTCATAGAGGCTATTGTGGACACAATATTCTGGGTTTTCTTTTTGTATGTTTCAACCTCCAGCCAATGGTCTTGGCATGTATATATAGGTGTGTGTGTAAGTAGGTATATTTTTTGTTATGGCCTCGTCGTCTAGATAGTACATCTTTATTTTTTTTCGGTTTGTCTACCATTGTTTGTATGGTTATTCTCTTTCAGGTCATGACCTCTGGGTCCAGGCTTCACTTTTTAGAGGTTGTGCAGCCCAATCTTTTTGCCTCACAAGTTTTGTTTAGCTAGTATGTTTCAGTGGGTAACTCGATGTATTAGGGTATCGAGTGCCAGTTACGCCCCCTATTTCGGGGCGTGACAGATATGACACCATTTGAGGCACTCTATGGGAGGGGATGTAGATCACCCATAGGATGGTTCGAGGTCGGAGATGTGAAACCTTTGGGGGTTGATTTAGTGAAAGATGCTCAAGATAAGTTGATGAGTATTCAGGCTAAGCTTTTAGCAGCCCAGAGTAGACAAAAGAAGTATGCGAACCATAAGGTAAGAGACATGGCATTTCAAACTGGTGAGAATGTTTTTCTTAAGGTATCACCATGAAAGGGGTAATGAGATTTGGCAAGAAAGGTAAGCTAAGTCCGCGATACATTGGTCCCTTTGAGGTTCTTGAATGTGTAGGGCCGGTGGCCTATAGATTGGCTCTACCTCCTAATTTATCGAGAGTTCATCCAATATTTCATGTGTCTATGTTGAAGAGATATCTTGGTGACGGGGATTATATCATTAAGTGGGACTCAATTGTGTTAGGCAAAGACCTCCAATATGAGGAGGAACCAGTTGCAATTCTTGATCATGATGTGCGTAAGCTGAGGACCAAAGAGATTAAGTCCGTGAAAGTTCAATGGAAGCATCATCTAGTTGAGGAAGCTACTTGGGAAATCGAGAGGGACATGCGAGACAAGTATCCCCAATTGTTCGTCGATTCAGGTACTACTTTATTCTTTCTTTAGCCTGTTTTTCCTAAGTTCTGTCACTCGGGGACGAGTGATAGGTAAATTGGTATCTATTGTAACAACCGGGTTTCGTCGTTATATAAAAGCCAACGAGAAAAGTTTTTGGGCCGAAAAATATTTTCGTAGTATCTTGAGATTTCCCAACCTAGTCCAGATTTGGACGAAATCGGAGTCATTGAGGTCTAGGGAAATCAAGTAGCAATTGGGTGATCTAATTATGATTTTGATACATGAGTAGTTAGATAAGTCGTTAAGGAATCCGTACGATTTTACATAATTGAATTCGGGTGAGTAGAACTCCCGAAATTGATCTTTGTGTGAACTGGTTGTTTCTGAGTGTCGTTGGTTGAAGGCATGTTATGAAATGGGGGTTTTGGAATTCTTTAATTAGCTTAATTTTTCGTGCAAGCCACTTTGGCAGTGATTTTTGTTGCCATGGCGGGGCCGCTGTAGCGGGGTGATGACTGCTGTGGCGGGCCAGACACGACTTAAAGTCTTAAATAAACCCCAAAAATGTTTTATTCTGCAATTCTTGAACTTGAGAGCTAAGGAACGAACCCATGTCTCTTCTTGACAGTTTTTCCCCATTCTTGAGGCTAAGGTAAGATTTTAACTCCCCGAATCCATTTTTCGATCCATAGAACGTAATCTAATGGGTAATTATCGATGGGGAAGGGTTTTGATCTAGAAACTATGGTGGAAAAAGCCCTAAATTGGATACTTGGGATCATGGGTATGATCTAGGGTTGTTAGAATTGTTAGTAATCCGGGTAATTGGTGATTGTTTATTGATTCCCGTATTATATTGATTATTTGTAGACCAAGAACAAGCGGAACAAATTCGGAAAGGGAAGGATCAAGTTTTTTAGGGTTTTAAGCTTGTTTCGAGGTATGTGATGGTTGTGATTCTATGATTGTGTGATGTATGTTTATTCTTACTTCATTATGATACATGTATGTATGCGAACATTGCATTATTGATCACATTAATTGTAAATGAGGAAATATGAATGATGAATGCCATGAATCATGACTTGATTGTATGGTTATGAAAATGTACTTTGTGATTGTGATTGTGGCTTGTTGAATGGATCGGGTGTTGCGTTCCGACACACTAACTTGGATCGGTTGCCACGTTCCGGCATAATCTTTGGATCGGGTACCACGCTCCGGTATGCTAACTATTTGGGTTTGGGTTCCATGAGAGGACCAATGACATGCCATATTTGTGTACCTTGAGAAATGTGAAGTTGTTTGTAAATGTTGATAATAGTGTATTCGATATATGCATGTGATTATACTATTGTATTGACTTATGTATGTTGGATTTAGTGAGATAGTCACGTGATCCTATCAATACACTGTGGTTGTGTACTGATACTGTACTTGCTCTTTGTTTTTTGAGTACATGGCATCTTCAGGCGACTATTGACAGATCTCGTTTAGAAGATCAGTGATCGCTGATTGAATTCAAGGATGAGCCAGTTTTTTCAGGCTGCCATGAGTTCTCTTTCCGTCTATGTCCACATTTCAGACTTAGACTTTCTAGTTAGTTATTAGTTCTTTAGTTTGGGGGTTGTAACCCTTCTTGTTAGACTTATAGATCTTATTAGGTGTTTTGACATATTGACTTTTAGGTTCTAGGTGTATTTTCCGCAATGTTAAATTTGTTTAGTTGTTAGATCTTTTGGAAGTTTATGGGAACTTCAGTTTTTAGCTATTTTTCCTGCTTTCGTATCCTTAAATACTTTAGTTTTGGTTTAGTTGCTTGGTTTGAGTTGTAGTAGTGGTTCTTCCATTGGAGGGTTAGTGTGGGTGCCAATCACGATGGTCTTGGCCGTGACAGGAAAACTAACTCAAGCATACAATGCTTAAAACTGGATAAAATTCATAGAATTCAGATACAAAGCTTTAACTCAAATGATTAACTATGAATATAATAGAATATTCAACTAGCCAAAAATAGGCAACTCAAGTCTTTAAAACATTTTAAAAATAAATGAACAAACTTCTCAAACTCTACTGTCTATCTATGAAGCTTCTAAATGACAAGGATGGAAGTCGGGACAAGACCCATGACATCCTGACAAAACTGAAAAGTAAATGGAATCATCTGGAAGCAAGGAAGCTCACTATAGCTAAATCGAACTGCAAGTGGTATCAACGAAGCTTTTGTTGATGACCATGAATACATGTATTTGCATCATAAGACGATGTAGATCAAATAGCGTCAGTACATGAAATGTACGAGCATGTAAGGGGAATTCTAAAGCATAAACATATGCTTGAACTGATGGAAACGAAATATAGTTACCTCTTCTCAACTCCACTCAACTCAACTGAACTCAAAGAAACATAGTTCAACTCAATTTAGAGAAAATAGGGCTCTAATAAAAGGATAATCAACTCAGTGAAACGTAGTTCAACTCAACTCAGAGAAATAAGGTTTAACTCAACAATAAGATACTCAACTCTGGATAAAACAACAATAAAAGATGCAATATATGGAAAGCTTATAAAACAGTAGATAGCAACTCAATGTATTGAAAAATACAATAATAACTCAGTTTGTATATAAAAATACAATATAATTCAGTGGAAGATTCTCTAACCGACAATCATCACTATGAGCTATGTGATGATACATTGTCTATCCCACGCTGCCAGAACTGTCCTATACTTTGCCAGGGTATATAATCTACTACTAAGTGGATCCACTAGTCTATACTAAAAAGCAATAAATAATCATCTAAAAAGTATGGCTCTTTCTGCCCACGTTGGCTACATGGTTTATGGGTGCTGTGAGTTGTATGAACTCTCCCCCATATCGATGCTCAATACTACTCCCAAAATATACTAGCTCATATGTTTTAAAAAAAAAAACATAACCCCTTCTGTGTTTTGAGATTATTACTCAAAAATCTTTCTCTTAAAAGAGATGGTACTCAAATTGTTCAAAACTCTTTTGGAAATCTCAGTTTCCTCATATTAAATGTAAAAACATTTACTCTTGGGAATACTTAGTTCCCATATATCATTTTAAAGAAAATGAATTCATCTCTACTCTTCCTCAACTCACTGCTTAGGTCTTTAATTTTTTTTTAAAAACAATTTGTAAAAAGACTTTCTAAAATATGGTTCGTGCTGTGTTGACACCAAATTTTGGTATGATATTTCTAAAGTTAATACTTTTTAAGTATTTTATTTTTAAATAGTTCAAAGTACATGTTTTGCCATTTTAATGCAATTTGTTGATAATTATCCTTATTCTCAAATTATTATGATTTTTATCGGTTAATTCTCTTTATATTATTTTGTCACAACCGGTTTAATATGTTCAAATATTTGTTCATTTTTTATAAAAGGGAAAATGCATAAGTACCCCCAGCCGATGCCCGAAATCCATGAGACACACCTAACCTTTACTAAGGTCCTATTACTCCCCCGAACTTATTTTTTAATTAATTTTCTACCCCTTTTCGGCCTATGTGGCACTATCCTTGAAGAAATTGTCAACACGCACTGAGCCCACAGTAGGCCGAAAAGGGGTAGACAATTATATATAAAATAAGTTCGGGGGGGGGGGGTAATAGGGCCTTAGTAGAGGTTAGGTGTGTCTCAGAGATTTTGGGCATAGGCTGGGGGGTACTTATGCATTTTCCCTTTATAAAATTATTATTTCTGTTAATTGTATTTTTTACATGTCATTGGTTACGTTCGTTACATTTCTTAATATTCATTTTATCTGTTACATTTGTTAATATTCATTTTGATATTTTGCACAATCCAGGTATTTCTTCAAGCTCCGATGGACAGCGACACCACTACGAACAGAGGAACAACCAGCAGCTACGAACTCCGATGAAGGTCGCACCACATGTCAAACTAGATCTCGCACCAACAAGGCTGTCTCCGTTCACTCTCTACGGTGATCCAGTTTTATATTTACTTTATTTTTTTAATCATTTGTTAATGTTTTGGTGATTCTTCTTCTCTGCTTAGCTATAATTGTTGTGAGTTGTTTCAATTCTTTTGTTATCTTGTGCTATTATTTTATTATTTATGACTAATTTTCCTTTTTCTTTTGTTTGCATTAATTTAATCAGTTGTTGAGTTGTTAGTTTTATTAATTTATTTACTGTCGTGTCTATTCTTCACGATGATTGACTAGCTATTTTATTTTACATTTCTTTCGCTGTTGAATTTTGCTATTGTAATTTTCTTACTCTTTGAGTTAATTTAGTATTATAATAATTCTATTTGGTTTCTATTTTTTTATATAAATTATTGTTCACGGCCTAGAATGTTATGTTGTTCTTATAGTTGGTTTAATTAGATAAATAGTGTTCAATTGGCCAATGAAAAAATCTCTCCGTCGGTTTTCGAGGCCTCTCCAATGTTAAAAGCCGGAAATTTTTAGTTTAAGTTCATATATTTTGTTTGTTAAAATTGGCCGATGAAGAAATTACCGTCGATTTACAAGGCCTTCCATGTTAATAAGACGGGTTTTTATTTTTAAGTTATTCTTTGATTCATTTATTTTTATTGATGTTAATTTATTACTAACACTTTTACTAAGTGTCTTTACAGGTATCCAGAGTTGCTTCCCATTGAAGCTATTCGAATAAAGTTCGAATTATATTATTTATTCATTATTTTGTATATTATTGACAATAGGCAAAATTATGTTTTTTCTTATATTATTTGTTTATATTGCATGTTTTTATTACTTGTATATTGCTTTTATCTCCTCCTCAATTTGAAAAATGAATTCAGTCGGGACCCACAATTGTGGATTTCGAAGGATGCCTAACACCTTCCCTTCGGAATAACTTGAACCCCTTACCTAGAATGTATTGGTTTCATAGACATTTTTTTAAAGTTAATTTGTTAATTGGTTTCCTAGTTTTCCTAAAATTAGGTGGCGACTCCATTTTACCCCTTTATCCTTTTTAAAATTCTTTAACCCTTTTTAAAATTGAATTATTATTTTTTGGCGAGTCACCGCGACGTTGCGCCCTCTCAAGGGATGTCAACATGCCGAATTATGGACGTGAACGACGCAATTCAAGGTTTTAAATAAGCATGCACAAAACTCAATACTTGGAACTCAAAAACTTCAGAACTCAAGGAGTCAATGATACTACTCATCTCAAGAATGCTCGGCTCAGAGGGTTCATGCGGAATTATAGGTATGAACTACTCAACTCAAGAACTCAATGATACTTCTCATCTCAAGACTGCTCGACTCATAGGGTTCATGCGGAATTATGGGCATGAACTACTCAACTCAAGGACCTTCATGGGTAACTTGTAGCAGTCCCATGATTAGGAATATAATCCCAAAATGATTAGGAACTCAATACTCAAAACTTAGAACTTGAAGATACTACTCCTCTCAAAGATAATCAAATTATGGAGTTCATGCGGAATTTATGGGCATGAACTACTTGACTCAAAGATCTCAATGATAATGTAGACTCATGAATACATTTTCCTCATTCTCATACACACTTACTTGAGTATTGAAACAATTTAAAAGTTATTGTAGAAGACTCCTCGAAAAGATTCAAAGGGTCTTTCTCAAACTTTACTCAAATGGATAGTTGATCTCGAAGGATTCACAATTTAACTCAAAGACTTTCTTGAACTCTATTCTTGACTCTTCCTTGAATTTGAATTCAAGGATCATGACTTGATATATAGTATTTCTTGATGATTGGATATAGGTTGGATAGTAAAAATCACTAAGAGAGCGAAGACATGTTTTGAAAGATCGAATACATAATGAAGAACGGAGGCGGAAAGGGCCTGACGTCCCTGGCGCAGTAGCAGCGCACCGCGCTAGCCCTCAGTTGACTGAGGCTGGTTTGGGGTGTACTGTAGGCGCAGGGCGCCAGCCCCTCAAGCGCAATAGGGGCGCGCCACCCCAGCCATGTTCCAAACAAATCTGACGAATTTTCTTCAATTTTTCCAGCCCTACCTCGTCTAAACTCGAATGATTTCCTTCAAAATCTTTTATATACTTAAACCCAACCTAATTACAGTACATTCTACACCAAAAACCCACCAAGAACAACACTCATTCGCAACTCTCACCTCAAGAACTCAACAAAAACTTCATTATAAAAAACGAAGCACAAAACATTAAGAACTCAACAAGATTATCAATATACTCAATCTCATGGATGAAATTCATAAAAGAAACTCATGATTAACGTGTGGGCAAACAAACCCAACACTATGGAAACTTACATACCTCTTAGGATAAAATCCTTGGCGAAATCCCTCGAAGAATCACAAAAATCTTGAACACTCTTCCTTTTCTCCTCTTTTCCTCTTCTTGAACTCCTCTAAAAACTCTAAGCATATTTTAGGATTAGCTAACTGATTCTGACTCCTAAAACCTTACTAAAAATGTTTAAATCCGATTGGATAAGGAAAGGACCAAAATACCCCTCATATTTTTGGGTAAATTTCCTTATTTGGACAACCCGACTTCAAACGAGCATATCTCCCTCATACGAGCTCAAAAATTAGCAAACTTGGCAGCGTTGGAAAGAGGGTTCCAAGAACTTTCGTTTGATATCTTATGAGTCTCCTAACTCATAATGGTGCTAAAAGTTATGGTCGTTTGAAGTTGACCCAAAACTTTAAAAGAACTTAGGAATGTCTCTCTTCTAAAACCGTAAGCGTATTTGTATTTATATTAAAACTGACCCAAATCAGATTTTTTCCCAAAATATTACTGAAATTCGTTTTAAGCTGATTGGGTAAGGAACAGACCAAAATACCTTTCATATTTTCAGGTAACTTTTCTTAACTGGACAACCTGACTTCAAACGGACATATCTCCCTCATACGAGCTCGAAAATTAGCAAACTCGGTGGCGTTGAAAATATGATTCCAAGAACTTTCATTTGATATCTTATTAGCTGCCTAACTCATCATGTACTGAAAGTTATGGTCGTTTGAAGTTGATCCAAAACTCATACTTAGCATAACTTGCCAAAATTTCCAAATTTACTCTTTCCAAAAATAGTACGCTCCCAAAAGGTAACGGAGGCGTGCAAAGGTTTCCTCGGGCCGGACGGAGACTGTCCCTTGGCCCGTAGGTCCTGACACAAGGTTAGAATTCTAGCCCTTCCAGAGTGGTATCTCACTGATGGCTCGGGCCCCCCTTATCTTTCTAATTCTAGTTCTTTCTAAGGCGGGATGTTACAATGATATATCTAGTGACCTTAACACTTAAGAAAATTTTAAATTCCTCGGCAAAATCCTACTCACAACGAAGAATGGTTTGAGTCTTAGCTCAAAAAATTTCTGGGGTGTTACAATGCATTGATAACCTTTCATCTTGATGTTGCCCTTCTTTTCAAGGAAGATATTAATATTTCAAACAAACTAAAATTAAAGACATGCAAATATGTTAGGCAGAAACTGTAGAGCCAGAGGAAGAGCCATCATCTATAGTAGTCCGTCGAGGCAATTTAGTTGCGCGGACTCTTCACTTTTGATGCCGCATCTGTATCGGATTCTCCAAAAATACACTATTTTTGGCGAATCCGATACTCACCCGTTGACATTTTTGAAGAGTCCTAGAAATATAGATCATAAGTACCTTTATATCTTCTACAATAGTTTTTCTGTAATACTAAAATAAATTTTTCAAAGATTAAGTTCTATGCGGATAAGTTTTTTAATACCCTATTTCTCTTAAAATAATCATCTCACTGGTGTCTTTTTGACAAACATTTCAAACAATTTTCTTAAGTAGTCCGGGCCAACTTAGCAATATAAGAAATAAATGAAAGAGGAGAGGAATAATAATGTCATTGGACCAACCTATATAAAACAATTGAAAAACATGATTAAACTATTTTTATTTTCTTTGATGTCATGCTTAATTGAAGTCATATCTGTTATGAACCAGCCTCGGCCCAATGTCGATACCTGTACGAATGTCACACAACTAGTTATTGGGTCGAGAAGAAACAACAAAACTGGAAGGCCTTTGCAAGGGCTGCTTTGGACCCAGACCCATTTAACAACTAGCTAAAAAGATGATGGATGAGAAGAAGCGATTTATGCAAATTGTTGAGAAAAATGTCTAGTCCTCTCATCCCCTTTCTTTGAGTTTATGCTTCTCACCTCCCTTCTAGTTATCTCCTACAATAGTTTTCTTTGTTGGTTCCATTTTCCGTTGTAATTCCAATTATGAGTTAGTGAAATAGATTTGTCGGTTGTTTGAATTTGAATTGTGTTGGTCTTGTTATTGGGGTTGTTACAATATCACACAACTACAATAGATGTCACTAGTCGTGCGAGCTATGGTGCATAGATAATGGATGACATATTGAAGAAATTAGCAAGCCAAATTCTTGTGATCACTTTTATAAATGGTTTACAGGAACTTACTTTCTTCTAACAAACACTAATAACTATTGAAGTTAATATTTCATGTCTTAGAGGAAAACAATTGGTAGTTCTTCCCAAGAGCAAAGGGAAGACAATTTTCTTGAAGCTCCCATCTCCAACTATTCTGTCCATCTAATCACACACCTATACTTTTAAATAAAACCACATATAGCTAGTTCTTTGAATGAGGATAGCTTAACAAGATTTGTGTGAATGTTTAGTACTCCCTCTGTTCCATTTATGTGAGGTAGTTTGACTCGGCACGAAATTTAAGAAAGAAACCAAGACTTTTAAAACTTGTGGCCCAAAATGAATGATAGAAATTTATGTGGCCGTAAATCATTTCATTAAGGATAAAATAAATAATTTATATTTAAATTGTTACTTAATATAGAAATGTGTCATTTTTTTTGGGACTGACTAAAAAGGAAAGTAAGTCACATAAATTAAATTGAAACAGGGGGAGTAATATGGTATTTTCACTCTCAAATGTATATTGCAGCTCACGCTAAAGTGATTCACTTTCTCTATTTAAGAGTCAATACAGTAATATAAAATTAAGTTCAACCTCTTATCCTAATTTTTTTTTGTAAAGAAAAAGAGCACTCGCACTTATAAGCAATTTTTAAATTCTCTGCATGTTAGTCCGACTGCTATTGTTAGTATTTTTTTCACTTTTATTTGTTGTTGCACCCACAATTAGTTCACACACATTTGGTAACTTACTTGCAGACTAATGTCATCATGTGAAAGGCTCCTGCTTTAATTGGCTCCTTGTGGACTGTTCGTGTAGCGCAAATCGGTCCCCTCAAACAACTCTATAGCCAGCAACCAGGTTGTCTTTGCATGTTGCTAAATCAAACTGGCCACATCTCTCTTTCTATTAACATCACATTAGCTCTTTAGTTGTCTCTTTTTTACAGAATGCACCAATGTTATTAAAAGCGAAAAGCGCAACAAAACTCTAAGGTTTGTAGGGGATTTAAGCGCAAAGTGCAAATAAAGCGTGAGTTTTAATGGAAAAAGGCGCAAAGGGAGAAAAATATTAAAATGCGTATGTTTAGTCCAAGACTAATAATTATAAACATGAATGACAAATATATGACCAAAGAAATTGGAATTTTTTTTATGATAAAGTGAAATATCAATTGTTTAGTGTCACTTCTTCATAAGAGGCTCATTTACAAGGAAAAGTTTGTCTTAAAACTCTGATGACGACACTGAAGCTCACATAAAGCGAGGTAAAACACTCAACACGTTTTGAGCTTCGCTTTAGGGCTTAAGCGCGCTTAAAGCGCACCTTTGATAACACATGAATGCACCTTGACAACAAAAGAGGAGCTTATGGTATCTCTGGAAAGTAGGGCAAACGTCAACCAACTATTTATATAAAGAGGCGCTTTAAATTCAATTGACAAATGAAATCACCACACAATGGTAAAAACTATCCTATGACAGGTAAAATCCAAAAAAAAATCATAGGAGAAAGCTCAATGAGCTAACGACTCACCAGAAGTTCCCTCAAGTTCTTTTCATCATTTCTTTCCTTCAAATGCCTTCGCTTCACTTCAAGACACTATTTACCAAGGAAATACTACCTTTTATTTTTAATGGAAGAAGTAGAAGGGGTGGTTTCCTCTAAATTTCATTCGTTGTTCTCTCCTATGTATTTGTTTCTGGGAAAAAAGAGCTAAGGGTAACACGCCAAGTAGGGGTCGAGCCTATGACTTTTTGCTTAGGAAAGAGATGCTCTATCCGCTGAGCTATATGCGCTTATTGTGCTCTCTCCTACGTTAAGACTTACAAGAAAGCATTTCCTATCCTTTGAACTAATTTTAATATATTTGTTTTATTCTCCACTTTGTGCCACAAAACACGTTTTTCTAGTAAAATAATTTGGAGAGAATTTAGATAACACAATATTCTATAGGAACATATCATCATAAGTAGGGGTGGATAGAGGTCGGTTTGGTTTGGTTTTTCATTAAAAAAAACTTAAACCAATTATGTTGGTTTATTAAATCTAAAAACCAAATCAAACCACATAAAATCGGTATTTTCGGTTTCGGTTTAAGATGGTTCTTTCGTTTTTTTTTTGGTATTTTACAACTATACGGTATTTGAAAAAGAGATAAAATATATTTTCACTTACCTATGTGATAAGCTAAACTTAAAAAATGTTAAATGAATAGAAATTTTCAAAAAGACGGTAAAATTCACATGAGTACAAAATATATATTTTTTAAATATCGACATTCATTATGTTAAATTAATAAGATTAAAGGCTACAGACAAATTGAATACAAAACAAAATATTTACAAAGTAAATTGTTAACTTCGAATTTGAAAAACTATAACAATATAATTGTAACTTCGGATCTTAATACAAAATAAAAGGGAATTTTTTTTGAAATATATCCGAACATTGACCGAAATTGCTATAACGATACCGAACTTTGGAAAGGACCTTTTTACCCCCTGCACTATTTAATAGTGTATTTTAAAGGTATATATGTGCTCACGTGGACATCATAAATATTGCATCATTATAAAAAGTAACGTGTCCACGTGGGCACATATATACTATTAAAATACACTATTAAATAGTGTAGGGGGTAAAAGGTCCTCCATATATTAATATATATACATAATATTTACAAAATTTTACAAGCCCAAATTTGAAATAAAATATATAAACATTGAAAATTATAAACTAACTAAAAATATATTAACAAAGTAGATTATAAATAATATTTTTTATCTATAAATAAAATAAAATAATATATATATATATTATGTCAGTTTGGTTTGAGTTCGGTTTGACTTTTTTCTTTTAATACCAAACCAAACCAAACCAAACCAAACCAAACCAAGAGTGGTCGGTTTTTTTTTCCAACCGCCAAACCAACCAAACCAAACCACAAATCGGTTTTTTTTTCCGGTTTGATTTGATTCGTCGGTTTGGTTTGATTTTACGGTTTGGCTTGTACACCCCTAACCATAAGTTAGAATTGCAAGGAAAGAAGAAAGTCTAAGTGACATTATATTTCAGGCTTATCAATTCAAAAGTCAGGAAAAAAATCAAATCTTGACAAAATGCTTTCTACCTCTTTGCACAAAAAAAGACTGAGATGATGAAATGGGTGCGTCTTGATTTCGTCCAACTCCTTACCTAATACCACCAGGGAGTCCTCACTCCTGGTCAAACATACCAAATCAAAAATCAACTCTTACCAAATTCAATTACAATATTAAGAAAGAAACACTAAAAAATATTGCATATTATCAACTGAAAACATGAACTACCAACATCATTTTCAACATAGCCACAAAAAATGTTTACCTTATCAAAAACATTTTTTTTTTGAAGTAGGTTAGATATTGATACATTAATAGGCTCATAAAGTGATAAATTATACTATAATTGTTATCAAGAATGAGAAGTTTTTCCAACTATTAGCAACAACTACTATGAATCTAGTATCACTCGCAACTTGGCTTAGCATTAACTAATTTACTTGTGGTGCAAAAGAGAAAATGACCAAACCTCATTACAAAACTAAGCTGACTCAAAAGACTGTTGTATTTTTGTGGACTGATGAGTGTGAGGTGATATTCTAAAAGCTCAAGGATTTATTGACCTCATGTCACGCCCCAAAATAGGGGGCGTAACTGGCACTCGATACCCTATTCGATCGAGTTACCCACTAAAACATACTAGCTAACCAAACTGTGAGACAAAAAGATTGGGCATCATAACCTCTAAAAAGCGAAGCCTAGACCCTGAAGGTCATGACCTGAATGAGAATAAACCATACAAACAATGGTGACAAGCCAAAAAAATAAAGATGTACTAGCTAGTCGACGAGGCCACAACTGAAGACATACCTACTTACACACACACATATATATACATGCCAAGTCTATGGGTTGGAGATTGAAACTTACAAAAGAAAACCCAGAATATTGTGTCCACAATAGCCTCTATGAGTGATATAAGCACTGTCGGTACAAGGCCCCGACTATACCCAAAATGTACAACAAAAGTAAACATATAGCCCCATGATAAGATGGAGCTTACCAACTCACAACTGAACCCGAATCCTAGCGGGTGGGTTGATCAGAATCCCTGCCTGAACTTGCTCGCACGAAACAAAAGCAGTGTCCCTAGGCAATGGGATGTCAGTATGAATAAAATTGTACTGGTATGTAAAGCGGAGAGTAGAATCATAGGTAGTTACTGTAAAAGGGTAATAGAGATACCACCTGAAACTGAAACTCAAATAATCTCCATGGTTGACATTTGGCCTCCTACTATTTAAATGTGCATGGTATGCTTATATAATCATATGTCATTAATACACACACACACGCGCACACACACGCGCACACACACGCGCACACACACACACACACACACACATATATATATATAGATGCAAATGATGACATACCCAACCAAATGCTAGCAATGGGGGTGCCTTTCGGTAGTGAACCGACATCATATTCGCCAACCTGTGGCCATCGGTGTCTCATACGTATAAATATAGGCAATAGGCCCCATACCTCCCAATTATAGCTTGGGAGTAGAATGCATAGCATGTCATTTCATGGATTTATAACACATATGTTACAGTTATCTTGTTGCCAATCTTGGCCCATTTGTAGTCTTGTTCTCATAACCCCGTAATAATTTTTGTATGACATGTAACCATCTCATGGAACCTCATATGCTCTTCCAAATAAGCTTGAAAACTTAACTCAAAATTTAGAAAGCAAGTTTAAGGTGATTTATATAGTTCCCATCTTGGTTCCTAGATAATTTATAAAAGAAGTATTTCAAAAATCAAGTATCCTAATAGTTTAAACATTTAAGTTATATTTGAGAGTTTTGAAGATCGTGAGTTACTTTAAAGATTTTTCATAATAACTTTAGTGGGGAAAGAGGGGTGGTTACAAATAATAAGGGTCTCCCGTAATATTTTAAGTCACATCATGCAAAGAAGAATATGAATTCATACATGCGGACATACAATCAAGGAAACTGATAAAATGACATGTAGATGTCTAATACTCTATTTATCCGAACGAGTGGAATATCAAAATAATATAATCATGAAGAAAATTCAGCTGGGATCCCAATGCCTTTCACAGAAGGTCTTTCTAGCAAGAGAATAACAAAATATCACATTTGGCGTTTTAGGAATTTTCCAGGAGTGGTGCTAAAATGAAGGACATAGCTTAGCCTTAACATACCTTTCCAATGAACGCTCGAACACCCGTGGTTTCTTCACGAAAATTGTTCCTTACGTCCTAAGCTTCACAAAAACTATATATACACAATTGGTACATACCTATAAACAATTCATAATTGAGCTTAAATCGACAGATTTGCCTAATGGTCCCAACTTTACGAAATGTCCTTAGAACTTCATAAAAACAATCATAAAAGAGTCCCGAGATGATTACCTTAGCAAACCAAGTGTAAACCTTGAAGAAACATCAATAGCTACCAATTTATATCTTCAAAAACTAGCTCCAAACGCAGTTAATACAAGGGGAAAATGATTGCACCGTATAGAGATCACGTTTCTAGGCACAGTGGCAATCTTTAATGGTAGAAATCGTCAAAAACTAACCTTCATCGTGCAAGAACGCCATTAGAACCCTCTCTTCAGCTTTCTTTCTGTTTAGGTAGTGAAAACAAATGTTTTTATGGCTTAAAACGTTGAGTAAGCTGACATACCATAATTTTGACCTGACCCGAATCGCGACCCGGATTCTACCCTGGTAGTCCGTAGCGAAACCCTCATAACTTTTTACTACGTTGTCGGTTGGATACGCAATTTTGTGTGTTGCAAACTTGACTCGTAGGCATTCGATTTGATAGGTCATTGGACTTATTACCCTCTATATATTGGGAGAAAACATCCAAGACATTTGGCCCAAAGTTAAGAAAATATTATTAGAGAAACTTCGATAACTTTTGCCGACCTTAGTTTCGCTAATTTTCTTGACTTCAAAACTTGAAATACGACCATTGTGCTATTATAATACCTTATAACACACTATTCTTAGTATTTTAGACACTCATAGGCTTATCCCCAAGGTATGGGATAATTTAAACCTTTCAAACAGACGGAGTTCTACCCGAGCCATTTCTTTAATCCTGCACTTTGTTTGAGGGGTCCCTTTGACCTAAAACTTTAGTTTAGTTCCTTGATATTTCCACCCAATTGCAATCTTAATATCCAATGTATGATACCAAGTCATATACACCTCATATAACAATGCCATACTACGCCACATATATTATGCAAGAATAGAGAAAAAAGTACGGGATCTTACACTTCAACACCTATCTTGGCACTACCCGAGGAGGGTGTGGCATTTGTGGTATTTTGTGATGCTTCAGATGTTGGTCTAGGTGTAGTATTGATGCAAAAGGGGAGAGTTATAGCCTATGTTTCTTGTCAGCTGAAGGTACATGAGAAAAACTACCCTACTCATGATTTTGAGTTAGCGGCAGTGGTCCTTGTTTTGAAGTTATGGAGACATTATCTCTATGGTGTGCATTGTGAGATCTTTAGCGATTATCGTAGCCTTAAGTATCTCTTTTCTCAGCCAAATTTAAACATGAGGCAGCGTAGTTGGTTGTAATTGTTGACAACTTATAAAATCACCATTGTTTATCATCTGGACAAGGCAAACGTGGTAACATATGCTTTGTGTCAGAATACTCATAGTATGGGTAGCTTAGTTTTTCTTAAGGCGGAGTAGAGACCTTTGGCCTTGGAGGTTTAGTCATTGGATAGACAGTTGGTTCGACTTATTATTTCTACACCTTACCATATTTTAGCCTTTGTTGAGGCTAGGTCTACTTTGATGGATCAGATTCGTGCCCACCAGTTTGAGGATGACAAGTTGAGAGTGATTCGAGACGAAGTATGGTGAAGCTAAGTCGGCTTCTCTTTATCTCGAGAGAGTTTTGAGGATTTCTAGTCATATTTGTGTGCCTAGAGTGATTCTAGTCATATTTGGAAGAGGCTCATTGTTCTAAAAACTCTATTCACCCAGGAGCGGCTAAGATGTATCATGATTTGAAGCAACACTATTTGTGGTATGGTATGAAGAGAGGCATTGTGGACTTTTTTGGCCAAGTGTTTGAACTGTCAGCAAGTGAAGTATGAACATTAAAGAACGGGTGGTACTAAGGCTGGGCACCAGACCGGGTTGTGCAAATACCATTTTGGTCCATTCCAGTTACCGTTCCGGTCCGGTAGTATTCGGGACAAAATGGGATACATTGAACCGGTACTCGAAATGGGACGATTGTCACACCCCAACCCTAGGTGAGGTGGACAAGTACCATATGAACACATGCTTTAAAAGTGACCTATGATGAGAAAGTAAACTACTATGAAAATAGATTCACTGATGAGAAGCTTCATATACAACACATGTTGACTAGATGAACCGATACATGTGACAAGTGAAACTATGAATATAGATGATAGCTTTACAATGTCTACAAAGCCTGTACTGGAATCCATGACTGTACCACTGTGAAAATATGCATAGTAAAGACTCGACAAAGACCCAAATCAACCTGGAGCTCCCCAACAACCGCTGAGTATCATGTGTTTCTTTTGGGGAGATCTACTAGTTGAGTACCTATACCTGCAGCATGAAATGCAGCGTCCCCAATAAGGGACAACAGTATGAAATAATGTACTGAATATGTAAGGCATAAGACAACCATATGTAAAATAAAAGCTCAAGTGAAACCAAATACCAGTAGATAAGGATTAGAGACCACCTTTGCTTATACTTGTGGAATCGTTTATGTTACATTCTTTCCTTTACTTTTCTGTGCATTATAATATTTATAAGACATATAATACAAATGAACAACTGATCAGCGGTAGAAGAGGATGACCCATGCTAGGCATTTTAACCCCTGGGATGCTGTCCTCATAATTCCACAAATTAGGATCGGCCCATGCTAGGCTTTCACCCCTGAGCTGCCACCCTTCCATACCAATTGGGATCGACCCATGCTAGGCTTTCTCCCCTGAGCTGCCACCCTTCTATACTAATTGGGATCGACCCATACTAGGTATTTTCCCCAGGGCTGCCACCCATAATTATACAAATAGCTTCACCTAAATCATTTATCTTTGAGATTGTTGTTTTGATGTTCATAACTCTTTTGAGATTGTTCTTTTGATGATCATAACTCTTTTGAGATTGATGTTTTGTTGGTCATAATCATTGTTGAGATTTAGAACTATGAACCACTAGTAGAAGACATATGAATATAGACTTACGATAATAACAATGACATGGGAAGCAAATGTGACTCCAACGTAATACTTAGGAGCTTATATGACTCAATAAGCATTTTGACATCTCAAATTGAAGCACATATCAAGTGAAAACATTTAACATTCAGCCAAGAGATTTGAATTCTATATAGTAGCCGAATACTCACTAACTAATATCAAATACAGGGTATACATGAAAGTGGAACCAAGGGAGAACGTGGGCAGATTCAACTTAAGGACGGATACATATTTCAAGTAAGTACATATAAAATGTACAATAGAGCAAGTAGGGATCTTGTGAGGTAACATTATAGTCTAACACAATGGGAGTAATAACTAATAAATGGAACATATGAACATGTGACAAGATGACATATATGTAGCCAATTGAAGCAAGTTGGCATGATATGGGTAGATTGTATATCCAACATATAAACATATGTACCATGTGTAATCTAGGATCATTTTGATTTTTATAAGGGAAATATGTGCCAAGGGTACTTTGACGATGAAACAAGTTTAAACCTTGCATGTTAATACTTGGTAAAGTATGCACATACATTTAGTAATAAACTCATATTAGAGTACTCACTTTAATGCTCTAGGGAGTAGGAACTGCAACTATGGATCAGTCACTACCAAGGGCACTTTGAAAGCATACTTTGTAATACAAGTGTTGGATTCATGCCAAAGAAATAAGAAATCAAATAGCCTTACATACCTTGCTATACAATTCAAAACGTATGACTTAAGCTCCTTCTCTTCAGATTACTAATCTATAATAAAATAAGTTGTAAGACTAGTATTAGTAGCTAATCAATCAATTTGATCTACTTGATCTCACCCAAATAGTAACCAAGCAGTAAGCATGCAATTTATCTAGCTAGTGTTTTCTTTCCTTCCCTTTCCCTTTAATCGCGTATATATACTGTACAACCTTCGTATCAGGTCCTCCCCAAAACTCCCTGCAATATTTAAGTCCTTTAACGTCTCTATAACTTCCCCGCACATCCAGTCACATGCCTTATCATTACATACATAAAACAATCCTTAAACACAATAATGTAACAGAAGCAATATGAATCACGGTTTCTGATCACCAGCACTTGAAGAGCTAACATTACTTTTAAATAAAGTGCTAAAACAAGCTCATAACTGAATTTAAAGAGGACTCCCCTCCATGGTTGTCCTAACATACACTAATCACAAGAACATCCTCCCCAATATTACACCATGTAAAAGTAACAATTTCCAACTCACTAACACATACCAAGTGTCCTAATTAACTCAAGCACAAGAGGGAGAAAATTGCAGTAGCTTACCTTGCTGGACAGAACTACCACTTGCTAAGACTTGGATTCTTCAAGGTAAAGGTTGTCCTCCTTAACTTGTCTTAAATTATACCTTCCAATAGCTTGAACTCCCTAATATTCAAGAACCCTAATGGTATTCAATGGATGTTGTATGAAGCAAAGAGAGAGAAGAGAGAAAGCTCTAGAAATCAGATTTTTTTGTCAAAGTAAAAATTGTTGGAAAAAGGTGATATCAATCCCTTTTAAAGGGACCTTCTTTGGCTGACTTTCTCACTCATTTTGGGCCATAATTTGTCAAGTAGGTGACCCACCTACTTGGACTTTTCACTTGGGCCTTTTGGAATTAAGAACATTGGGCCTTGACTGTCCATTTTCCCCTTATTCTTCTACTCAACTTGGGCCAGATTTATGCAAGTAGTTGATAGTGTACTTGGCCCAATAACATGGTAAAAAGATTCTTAGTAGTTGATGCACCTACTTGGTCATTTGGGCTGGTCAATAAGTCAAAGTAGGTGATGCACCTACTTGGTCCTTTGGGTTGGTCAATAAGTCAAAGTAGGTGATGCACCTACTTGGTCCTTTAGGCTGGTCAATAATTCAAAGTAGGTGATGCACCTACTTGGTCCTTTGGGCTGGTCAATAAGTCAAAGTAGGTGATGCACCTAATTGTCACCTACTAACTTAGTGTAGTCAAGCAAGCACCTCAATATTTTATTCCATTTCTAGACTTTAATACCTTTAACCTAACTTAAAACTTATATACACTATGTCAGTTTAAACTTTAGACTCAAATACCACCTTATGATCTCAAGTTTAAATACTTCCATCGACGTCAACTTAATCAGGTCGCATCAAAATCTACGGACAGTTCACTTTAAACCTATTCTATCGTCACTACTCGCATAGGAAACCGAGTCACTATTTATAAGCATAATATAAATAGAACTAGTACACGTAGAATATAGGGTGTTACAACGATATCATGATTGGATACCGGTATATCGGTACCGGTTCATCCCGATTCCGGTCCGGTCCGTGAAATTGGATTGGTTTAATTTAATTTTTGTCATTGTTTTAAACTTTTATTAACATTTCTTTTTTTTATTTGATTTTTTAAAATCACAAACTTAATTCATTAACTTCAAATAATATAAACCTAAAAACTTTAAAATTTATAAATTTAACAAATTACAAACTTAATTTATTTAAATTACAGGTTAACTTATAAAAATATAACTTAGAAACTTCAAAAGATTCAAATCATGAAAACTTATAGCATTAACTCAAAACCTTAAAAAAAAGTAACTTTATTAAACTAACTTACAAACTTATAAGTAAAAATATAAATATAATATCTTTAAAATAAACTTAAGTAAAATTACAAATAAACATTATAAATTTCAAAACTTAAATACTTTATAAACTATTAAACTTAGAAAAATAAAGAAAACATTCATAATTTTGTAATTCAAAATAACTAAAAATATATTATTTTTTGAAATAGCTATATATGTCGTCCCGTTTATCCCATCTCGTTCCATTCCAGTCCATTCTAGTCCGTTCCGGTTCTATCTTGGTATATAGTGGGATGGGACATAACCAAGTTTTCATCCTGATAATTCTGGTCCGGTTCATCCCTATATCGGTCAACAACCCGGTCAAACCATCCCGGTCCGGTTCGGTACCAATTTTCATTCCGGTTCAGTGGTCCCATTCCGGTTTGGTGCCTAGTCTTAGGTGGTACGATGTAAAGGATTCCCATCCCTGAGTGGAAGTGGAAGCCCTTTACTCTGGATTTTGTGATGGACCACCCTTGACTTTGGGTAAATTTGATTTTGTTTGAGTTATTATGGATCGGTTGACCAAGTCGCCTCATTTTATTTCGGTGATCACTAAATATAATGCGCAGTTTGCTAGGATCTAAATTCATGAGATTTTTCGGTTGCATGGGGTTCCTACCTCTTATTTCTGGAGTTCTATCCAAGAGCAGATGGGTACGAAGCTTGAGTAGAGTACAACCTTCCATCCTCAAACCGATGGTCAGTTTGAGTAGACTATTCAAGTGCTTGAGGACATGCTTTGGGTTTGTGTCATGGACATTGGTGGTCGTTGGGACCAATCCCTACCTCTTATGGAGTTTTCTCACAATAATAGTTACCATTCCAGCATTCAAATGGCATCGTTTGAGTGTTTGTATGGGAGGAGGTGTAGATCTCCCGTTGGTTGGTTTGATTCATTTGGACTTCGACCCTGGGGCATTGATTTGTTGAAAGACTCCATGGATAAAGTAAATTTGATTCAACAGTACCTTGTGATGGGACATAGAAGGCAGAAGAGCTATGTAGATAGGTATGTCCGGGATTTGTCTTTTGCTATTGGTGAGTGGGTTTTTCTTAAAGTGTCACCCACCAATAGTGTGATGAGGTTTTGAAAGAAAGGAAAGCTCAGTCTGTGGTTCATTAGACCTCTTGAGATTTTGGGAAAGTGTGGAGAGGTAGCTTATAGGTTGGCCTTACCTTCAAGCCTTTCAGCGATTCACCTCGTGTTCCATGTTTCGATGCTTAAGAAATATTTTCATGATGATTCTCATGTGATTTAGTGGGATTCTGTTGCTTTGTATTAGAATCTATCCTTTGAGGAGGAGCCGATTGCTATCTTTGATAGGTAGACTAGACAATTGAGATCCAAGCATATTAACTTAGTGAAGGTGTAGTGGAGGCATCGACCTATTGAGGAGGTGACGTGGGAGGTGGAGTTCGATATGCTTCATAGATACCCTCAATTTTTCATCCCTTCAGGTATTTTATTTTGCTTTTCGTTCGGGGACAAACACGTGTTTTATTGGTGGATAGTGTAATGTCTCATTTTTTGTGAATTTTCTTTTAATTGTAAAATGAACTTTTTTCCCTTCCTCATAGTTTTTTCATGATTAGTTTGGGTTGCGGAAATGGTTGGTGTGGCCCCCAATGTGATCGTGTGTGTTTTTGGTTATTTTGCCCCTTTTGAGTTGAGAACTTTTTATATGGTCGACTTTGGCCAACATTATGAGTTCCGAGCGTCGTATGGGGATTTCACCAGTTTTATTGAGTTCGGAACGACGTGTATGTTCTAATAAGGTGATCGGCTAGAGTCCCGAGACCTTAGGAAGTATTTGGATATTTAGATAAAAAGTTTAATTTTTTGCCTAAATAGGTTTCGAGGGGTATTTCAGTCACAACTATTTTTTTGAAATCCGACTATTCCATTGGTTCCAAAACATGTTTTATGACGAGTTTGCACTATTGGTTCGTGTTTATAGGATTTTGAATGAGTTTTGAGGGTCAGAAAGATGTTTTCAAGGTTATCGGTGCACACTTTTAAGGAAAAAAAAGACTTTTAGTGACGAAAAATGGGTTTTAGTGACGAAATTGCTAAGTTAAATATCTATTCGAACCCATGTTGTATTTTTGACATTTTGGGAGCTAGAAAAGTCGGTTTGAGGTGATTTTTGATGCGTTTTTCTTTCATAATCATTGGTACGTATTTCTAACCCTATTTTACTTGTTTCCCAAGTGTATCCCTTTCATATTTCATGATTTCTATCCATTAAGTTGAGATTTTAAACCCTAAAGTTATGAAATCAAAATTTGTTGATTTGAAGGTCGATTTGAAATGGGTTTTCATTGAATTTCAAGATTGAAGGTCCGTGTAGCGTGGGTAAACTGATTTTGATAGTTTTTATGAAATTTCTCATTTTGACCCCATTTCAAATGTGGGTTTTGGGGTTTTTCTCCCAAAGTTGGAAAAATAGTAAATTCTTGATTTAGACCTTGGTTCTTGCTTGTTTTAATGGGGTTTTCAACCACGAACTCCTCTTGGATTGTAGAACTTGATTTTCAACAAAAACTCTGATTTTACCTTTTGATTTTTGAAGTAATTTTTGAACTAGTTTACCCTCGATTTCAAATCCTATCAATATAGGTATCATTGGACACCTTTTGATGAACTCTTTCCATTCTTGATAGTTGAGGATTGTTTCGGTTAGCGTGTGGTTGAGGATTTTCTCCGGTAGAGTTGTTCGAGTGAAGTTTCAACCTTGAGGTAGGTTTGGCTATCCTTCTCCTAAACTGAAATTGGGTAATTGATCATTCTTTTGTCTTAGGCTATGGGATGGGATCGTAGCATGATTTTGGGTTGTGAATTGTATTGTGTTGCTCGTGCGGGGGATCGATTGTATTGTGTTGCTCATGTGGGGGCTTGTATGTGATCAGGCCTTAATTGTTGTTCTATTTGCTTTGAGAGCATATGATTCATGAGTTGTCTATGAGAGAGGCTTGTAATGCTATTTGAATTATAATACTCGAGTGAGGGGCTGAGTTGGAAACTTTATAATGTTTTGAGTAAAAGAAATGCTTTCTAAATGGAATTCACTTATTTTAAATGAAACTCTTTCCCACTATTTTTCATATAAGGGTGTATATCATGTTTCAATTGAGTTTTGAGAAATTTAGACTCTTGATACACGTTGAGTTGATTGTTGCCTCCATGTTATATATGTGTTGTTATGCATCCATCCTCATTTATCATATCATGTTCTTGGGAAATTGAGAAAATTACGGAGATTTCTTTTGAGACAGAAAATGAGACACCTTTTTATATCCCTGACCACATTGAGATGGAAAATTGACGAGATATTGAGATTGTGATTTGGTATATGAACTGCGAGTCCCCTATGGGTCCTTGTCTAGGAGCCTTAGTTGGACAAGGTGTATACGAAAGGTTGTGCGATAACCTTGATTCCATCATACCACCACATCATCGCATCATCACATTGCATTACATTAATAATTTGAATTGCTTGACTTGTTTGTGATATGGAAAATATTGTGACCTTATGTGTTTACTTTACTCGCACCGTTCATTATAAATTGGCGGCAGTGATGCTTGTCACGTCCCGAGCCTACACCTTGGGTGGGACTGGCACTCGAGAACCATTGTTGACCCCAAGCGAACCCTTGACCTAGCTTACTTACTTAGCGGAAGACTTAAACATAACAAATAGTCTCAAAATATAACTCTTGCAATAACTTAAGAGATAATAACTTAGCCAAAATGGCAACTTAAGTCTTAACGTATACAACTGAAAACGGAAAGACTAAAGAGCTATAACTTCTCGTCTATAAAGCCTCTAAAACAAAGAGGGATGTCGAGAAAAGATCCCCGATCATCCTAACAACTGAAATACTAGAAAACAATGTAAAAAAGATCCCTCCGGAAAGCAATGAGGCTCACCAATAGACTCTGAGTGCTCAACTGGATCAACGAGGTGTTGGATACTGATCCTGATTACCTGTGTCTACATCATTTTATGATGCAGGCCAAATTGCATCAGTACATTGAATGTACGAGTATGCAAGGGGAATACTGAACATAACATAAGCTTGAAAGGTATCTGAAAGAAACACTTACCTTGGCCTTACTCAACTGATGAATAACTTAACTCATATGCAAAGTACACAATAGGATGCAGTTATACAAAGCTTTTAAAACAGTAGGTAACAATTCAATTTATTAAAGAAATGCAATAACAACTCAATTTACTCATATAATAAAGTAATATAATTACTGTGAGAGTTTCTCTAACCGACAAACACCACTATTAGCCTAAGTGGTGATACATCGTCTTTCCCACACTGCCAGAACTGTCTTATACTTTGCCGTCATATAGAACGCGTTAACTAAGTGGATTCACTAGTCTATGCTTAAAAACACTAAGGAATCATCTAAAAAGTATGATCCTTTCTCTACTCATGATGGCTACGTGGTTTATGGAGACTTGAGTTATTATGAACTCGCATTTTCATATCGGTGCTCAATACTACTTCCAAAATATACCTCTCAGATGTTTTTAAAACAAAACTCTTTCTTTGGTTTGAGATAATTACTCCAAACTTAGCTTAAAAGCTCTCTTGGAAATTGGTGTTTCCTTTCTTGCTCAAATGTGAAAACATTTTAACTCTTCGGAATACTTCGTTCCCGTATAATCTTTGAAGAAAATGAACTTTACTCTTACTCTTTACTCAACTCAAAGCTTAAGTCTTAAAACAAAGTTAAAACGTTTGTAAAAGACTTTTGAAAAACTCTATGAACTTCTCTTGACTTGACTCTTAACTTTCCTTGAGTTGAATTTATGGATTCAAGGATTGTGATTTGTGATAGGAAAGATCTTATGATGTTTAGGAGTGTTTTTAGATAGTTAAACCTGAGAAACGATCAAGAAATCACTGTCTGGAAACAAGCCCACGATGCGGAGATGCATTTAAATATTTGATCGCGAAATTTATTTTTGAAACAGAGGAGTATGCGTCTTCTCCGCGATGCGGAGGTTATTTTTGTGCACTGGAGGAGCAAGTCCGCGACGCGGACTTGCATGCCAAAACCTATTTGACTTTTTCCTTCTTCATTTTCTCACCCCAATTCGCCTAAATCCATTTCTTTTCACAATCCCTCCTTAGATTCAAATACTCAGTATATAAACACAAGAATCTAACTCAAAACAACCCTTAAATTGACACGATTTCATCAAGAACTCCACAATCCCATCAAATCTCAAGAACTAAAGCAAACTTCAAGAACATAATTCAAGAACATCATACTTTCAACTTTCTAGAAATGAATTTTGCTGAAAGAAACATGATTGGAGCGTGAGTGAATGAACCCAATGCTATGAAAGTCTCACACGCCTCGTAGGATTGAATCCTTGGCGAAATCCACAACCAAACTCGCAAGAACTTGATGAATCTTGAACTTCTCTTCTCCTTTCTCCTCTCTTCTCTTCTCTTAAAGCCCTAGCGTATTTATTAATTGCATAAACTGAAATAACTCATTTTAGACCCCACATAACTTACTAAAAACGGAATAATTTAATTGGGTAGGGAAAAGACCAAACTACCCTTTAAAAAAATCCGGATTAGACTTTCCTTATTCAAACATCCCAACTTCAAAAGTGTATATCTCACTCATACGAATTCAGAATTGTGTAAACTTGGCGGCGTTGGCAAGATAATTCCAAGATATTTCCTACGGTATCTGGAAGCACACCTAAATCATCTTGAGCTAGGAGTTATGGTCATTTGAAGTTGACCCAAAACTCAAACTTAACATAAGTTAACAAATTTCCAGATATTTCATTCTTTCCTAAAATGACTATTTCCAATTCTAACTTTGTTCTAGTTCTTTCAAATAACGAGATGTTAAAATATCTCCCCCTTGAGAACATTCATCGTTGAATGAGATTACTCTTACTGGGCTAAGGGTGTAAGCTCAACACCCAACAAGCAAATCTAACATATCTAGTATATAAATTAAAGAGTACTAAGAAGAGTATTAGTACCTTGGTCTGGAATTTCTCCAGGCTCAAAGAGATGCGGATATATCTTCTTCATATATTCCTCAGCTTCCCAAGTAGCTTCCATGACAAACTGGTTCCTCAACTTGTGAACTTGGCGATCTAGAATCTGAGCCGGAATCTCCTCATATGATAAGCTCTCCTTGATACGAATATGTTCAGTTGGTATGATAAGTGAAGGATCTCCCATGAACTTTTTCAACATGGAGACGTGAAATACTGATTAACCACTGCTAACTTTTGTGGTAGCTCTAATTCATAAGCTACATTGCCAATCCTCTTGGATATTCTGTAATGACCAATATACCGGGGACTAAGCTTTCCCTTCTTACCTTCATGGATGAAACTTTCGAGTATACCCAATCATCTAGTTCAAACTCTAACTCCCTTCTCCTAACATCAGTGTAGGATTTCTGATGACTCTGCGTCATTTTCAACCTCTCTTGAATGACTTTCACTTTCTCCATAGCTTGATGAACTAAGTCTAGTCCTATAAACCATGCTTCACCAACTTCATACCATCCAATAAGAGATCTATATGTTCTCCCATAAAGAGCTACATAAGGAGCCATCTGGATGCTAGAGTTGTAACTATTGTTGTAAGCGAACTCAATGAGAGGTAGGTGATCATCCCAATTCCCCTTGAAATCAATCACACAAGCCCTCAACATATCATCTAAGGTTTGAATGGTGCGCTCTGCTTGCCCATCTGTCTTAGGATGAAAAGCAGTACTTAAGTTTACTTTTGAACCCAAGCCTTTTTAAAAAGATTTCCAGAACTATGCAGTAAATTGTGCACCTCTGTCTGAAATAATCGAAACTGGCACCCAATGAAGTCTAACCACCTCTTGAATATACAACTTAGCATAATCTTCTGCTGAATGGGTAGTCTTTACCGGGAAAAAGTTTGGCTGATTTTGTCATTCTATCAACAATCAACCAAATAGAATCATGTTGCCTGCGAGACCTTGGTAAACCTGTGATGAAGTCCATATTTATCATCTCCTACTTCCATTCTGGAAGTTCTATATTCTCAGCCATACCACCGGGCCTTTGGTGCTCTACTTTAACTTGTTGGCAATTCGCACACTTAATAACAAACTCTACAATGCCCTTCTTCATACTACTCCACCAATATACTTCTCTCAAGTCACGACACATTTTTGTGGAACCCGAATGAATGGAATATCTGGAGCTATGAGCTTCCTCCATGATTCTCTGTTGGAGTTCATCCACCCTTGGTACACATAACCTACCTTGATACCTCAACACACCATCTCCCCCTTGTTCAAAAGCTAATACTTTTTGCTTATGAACATTTGCCTTCAATTCAAGCAAAATAGGATCTTGGTCTTGCTTCTCTTTTACTTCTGATGCTAATGATGATTTAGCCTCATTCTTCACCACTACTCCTTCTTTTGTGGAATCCATTAGTTGAACTCCTAATCGTGCAAGTCTGTGCGCATATTTTGCTAACTCTTTCTTATCTTCCTCAAAATGGGCGGTACTACCCATAGACAATCTACTAAAGGAATAAACAACAACATTAGCCTTGCTTGGGTGATAAAGAATACTCATATCATAATCATTGAGTAACTTTAACTACCTTCACTGTCTCAGATTAAGCTGAGTAAACACATATTGAATACTCTTGTGATCGGTGAATACATCCACATGAACACCATAAAGATAATGGCGCCATATTTTCAAAGCAAATACTACAACAACCAACTCTAGACCATGGGTTGGGTAATTCCTCTCATGAACTTTCTATTGTCTGGAGGCAAAAGCTATAACCTTGCCATTCTGCATTAACACACAATCCAAACCAACTCTAGACGCATCACAATACACAACAAAGCGTTGTGTACCTTCTGGTAAGGTCAATACTGGGTTAGTAGTCAACCTCTTTTTCAATTCCTGAAAGTTTTTCTCACAAGCTTCAGACCATTGAAACTTTACTGTTTTCTGAGTCAACTTGGTCAAAGGGGATGAAATAGATGAGAACCCTCTACAAACCTTCTATAATAGCCAGCCAAACCCAAGAAACTCCTAATATCAGTTGGAGATGTAGGTCTGGGCCAATTCCGCACTGCCTCTATTTTCTAGGTATCAACTTTAATTCCCTCCCCAGACACAATGTGGCCTAGGAATGCCACAAACTCAAGCCAAAATTTACACTTAGAGAACTTGGAATATAACTCTCTATCCTTTAAAGTTTGGAGAACTATTCTGAGATGACTAGCATGATCTTCTTCATTCCTTGAATATATTAGTATGTCATCAATGAATACAATAACAAACATATGTAAATAAGGTTTGAATATTCTATTCATAAGGTTCATAAATGATGCAGGCGCATTGGTCAAACCAAATGACATAACTAGGAACTCATAATGACCATAACGGGTCCTGAATGTTGTCTTTGGAATATCACATTCTCTTACCCTCAACTAATGGAAGCCTGATCTGAGGTCTATCTTAGAGAAACAAGTAGCACCCTGAAGTTGATCAAAAAGGTCATCAATTCTCGAAAGTAGGCACTTATTCTTAATGGTAACCTTGTTCAATTGGCAGTAATCTATACACATTCTAAGGGAACCATCATTCTTCCTCACAAATAAGACCTGAGTAGCCCAAGGAGAGATACTTAGTCGAATAAAACCCTTATCAAGGTTATCAAGGAGATCTTTCAATTGCTCTTTTAACTCTTTCAACTCTGCTAGAGCCATTTTATATGGCATAATAGATATAGGATGAGTATCTGGAAGAATGTTTGTACCGAAGTCTATTTCTCTCTCAAGAGGGACTCCGGTAGGATCCTCAGGAAAGACTTATGGAAACTCTTTTACTACTGAAACTGACTGAATATAAGGTATCTCAACACTAAAGTCATTAACTTGGACTAAGTGATAGACACACCCCTTGGAAACTAACTTTCTCGCCTTAAGGTACGAAATAAAATGACCCTTAGGCACTTCTGAAATACTACGGTATCTGAAAGCACACCTAAATCATATTGAGCTAGGAGTTATGGTCATTTGAAGTTGACCCAAAACTCAAACTTAACATAACTTAACAAATTTCTAGATTTTTCATTCTTTCCTAAAATGACTATTTCCAATTCTAACTTCGTTCTAGTTCTTTCAAATATCTAGATGTTACAATGCCGAAATGGGACTTACCTGTATGTAGGTTGAAGTGTTTCTTATTATATTTCATAAGTTGATTAATTTCTTTTTCCTCAGTCGACCAAGACTATTGAGTACTTGTGGATTGTACTCACCCCTACTTCTGCATCATTTTTTATGTAGATTCTAGTCAGGGTGTTCCTCACGGTGGCTTATTGTTTCTAGCTTTGGAGATCTTTTTCAGAGTGGTGGTGAGATCCCGTTCTCGGATTACCATTAGTTCCATCCTTTATTTTCAGTCTTTCTTTCTTTTCGCAGACTTATGATGTGTTTCATACTCTGAAGTTGTAATAGATGCTCTTTATACTTATACTACCAGGTTTTGGGATATTCTTTGTTGTTCTTTTCTATTGTTTGTGGCCTCACTTCCCTCTAGGAGTCTCGTATGTGTGTTAGTTTTGGCTTACACACCTTTTTGGGGTTTTTCAGAGTGTGTGTCATCATGACCTCGACTTTTAGGTTGTGTCATTCCTACTCAATAATTTAATGTTTAAAATCCTAAACAATTATTGGAAAAATAAATATTTAGGGTCACAAACACTTACCCAAATGATCTCACACGAAAAACCCTTCAGAAATCACCTCCCAAGAGTTCCTCCTAGCTCAACGATGGTGAATGGGGTTGAAACCCGTCAACCTCATTTTTGGAAAGACATATTGTTCCATGACCTCAAATGAGTAAAATAGCATTTACTTTTACCATCACGATCGCGATGATAAGAAAAACATTACCATGTGATCGCAATGCACAGAAACAAACACATTCATAATCATGTGGGTTGGCCCCGCGATTGGGATGAACAAATTTACATGCACCAGACTCTGCAGTTCACACGAGGCACAAAAACATTGAATGGACCCTCGGGATCCCGACTACACAAACCAGATATGCTATCTAACTATAGTCGATGTTCCTGACCCAATGTAACCATTGAAACACGGATATGAGATCTCCTTGAACAGAAACCCATAAAAGTCACAAAAAACTAACTTACGCTAAATAATATCAAACTGCCGTCCGAATCTTTGAAAATTTCATCCAAGACCTCACCTGGGAATAAAATCATCCTCCAAAATCCAATGGAATCGTCGAAAATCCGATCCGAGTGTCCGAACTCTGAATATTGACCAAAGTCAAGTCAAGTTCTAAATTTACTTAAATCTCTAACTCAAGGCCTCAAATCCAGGAAAAAACTCTGAAAACAAAAAAAGAAACCACTACTAGACCCAATTCTGCATTCCGGAGTTGATGAAACAGACGAATTTCCATTTCAAAACTTGAAACTCCAGCTTTCTAAAAACCACTTTAACAACTTAAACCTTTCAAAACTCAAAACTTAAAAAAACTACAACTTTTCAGTCTAATTTCAAAACTAACTTCATAAACTAACCAAACATGACTCAAGACAACTATCAAGAGGGATAAAAAGGTAATTTTCCAAAAATGACCTTACGGGTCATTTCAATTACGGTCAAATCTCTTTATAACACTATCTCTATAAGAACAATGAACGATAGATGATGCGATTATAGAGAGGATGCAATTTTATATATATAAACCAATCCTCTCTCTCTCTATATATATATATCTATATATATATATATATATAATTGAGGGGAAATAAATTTAAACCAACAAAAATAGATAATTATAATTAAGTAGTGTTACCTTCTAAAAATAATAATAATATTTACGTTTCTTCCATTTCTTCCTTATCTTGAAAATCAAAGTTTATGTTAGTTTGTTTAATAACTGATATGAAATCAGGTTCACAAACCCTCTATAAATATCCAAGGCCTTAGCATTTTATTCTCATCACATTTTACGTGTAGTTGAGCATTACCTCACTGAAGTTAGTTTTACTATTTTCTTTTACAAATTATATTTTTTCACATGAATTTTTCCTATACAAATCAATTCTCTCTTCAACTACATCATTTGTCTAGATTTTTTTAGCTTCTATAGAAAACGTGAAAATTGATTCCAACGAAAATTGGTCATTTTTATGAATTCACGTTGTTACACAAAGGCTAATTGTAACATCATTTTCCCCTTGATTGATTAATTGTAGAAATGTACTCGTTTATATATATATATATATATATATATATATATATAT
>JAJOOR010008628.1:0-39780 GCA_036250505.1 Solanum acaule | reverse complement strand
ATTGAGTAGCTTCTCCAGCAAACCATAATTGATCTGCTGGACTTCTGGAAGCTTGTTTCATCCCACAATGGATACAAATATTTTTTCTTTCTAATGAAGTTTTAGGGTATAAAAATTCCTCAAAAAACTAAGGACTTGAGGAAAACTCTCCTATAATCACCTAATGGAGCAAAGAAAAAGAAAAGAGGTGGGAAACAGAACCAACATCTTTGAAATAACTCCTTTACCTTAATCTTGATCTTGTCAACAGCATGAGAATGATGACATTGAGCACCTGTAACCATTGTAATATGTAAGATTTAGGGAGGTCATGACATAATACAACTTATTCAAAAGAAGCATAACAAACTGTGAGTATAAACTTGAAAGTGAAGATTTCCTCTTAAACTGAGCATATGATTCCTACGGTGACCAAAGTACCTAAAAGCTTAACTGAAACTACATATAAATGATATTTCTGTCCGTACTAGACTGTTTGTACACTTTAAATACGCTAAGGATAATGAAAAAAGTTCTGTTCTATACACTTCACTTGCAAGAATTCAAATTCTTTCAATCATCCACAGTTTAAAGTTTGTAGAAATGTTTTTTGTGCCACGTTAACTTAGAGATTATTTAATATTGTTCTTCCACTATCACTAATAAAATATATAAGTAAATTAACATCTTCAAGTCCATGCTAGTATTAAAGCAACTGCTTAAGTGTAGATCCAGCTGATCTGTTTTCTTTTTCTTTCCAATCTCCTCCAACTCCTGAATTCTCTCACTGCTACTTACGAGCAAGAGTTTATTTCATGTGCTCTCTATTCTAGCTTCTTGACCATTGAGAGGCCATCTTTGTTGTCATTCTCTTCACTCTACTACACCTGGAGAAGAGCTATGCTAGGAAAAGAATCCTTGCCCTGCGCCTCTATTTCTTCACTTTGTAAAGATGGATAACGGGACAGAAAAGAAACACAAAGGAGCAGACATAAGATACAAAATTTAATACTCGGTGGCTAAAATTGAAAATTTTGTTGATGTGTCTACTGTGAATTATGAGCTGCATTACAAAATCTGGGTGAACTAAATAAAAAAGGAAATCCGTTTCTTTTTTAAAAACAAAGGAAATAGTGACCATCAGGATCAAGCTCAGCCACACATGTACATATTCCTAAATATGCTGACAGCTCCGATGAGTTAGATTTACACATAATCAAAGGTGAAACAATAAATTCTTCTTCACTTATCAAAATATATTAAGTTCATGTTCATAATCAACCTCCCTATAATGATTACCTGGCTGCCAGTTTGTAACCAATTAAGTCACCATAGGAAAAACAATTACATCTAAGGTGCAAGCACCACAAAGAATACCTACCGCATTGTTGAAGTTTCTTGGAAGACAAAAACTTTATGCAGTCCTCAATCTTGCTAGTCTCAAATTTAACGAAATAAAGCCTGCCACTAAGAATGTGATGGTTAAGGTCTCCATTGGGAACTTCCTGTCTTTCTTTTGATAACGTTGGTGCCTCATCATTTGTGCTGCACTTACTGTTGGTTGAAAAGTATACAATCTTGATGAGGGAGCCTGCAAAAGAAAAGGTCCTTTCATTTAGCATTTTTCCTATTTTGGTCCTCAAAATATTCTTTAATAGGTAGTTAGTAGGAGGATTTTTAAAGCCAGCCAAGTTGCATAAAGCTTCTTCAATATCTGACTGTGTACATTGGAGATGCTTATCAACATATTGTAAAATAGTTAATTTCTGTTCTACTTATGAAAAAATTAGTGAGATTCTATATCCCTTTTATGGAACGCAAGGACTTCCAAATTCCAAAGTAGAGTAGGAAATGACAATTGTAAACTAAGACTGAAGTTCTGTTGCAAAGAAAAACAAGAATTTTCACTAAGACGCATTCAGATGTACCTTGAGTTCATAAGCCATCTATCTAAAAGTTGATAATCTACAAAAATGCTTAAGTTACCTAGCACAGAAGAAACTGGTCAACTCCTGGAGATCACTCTCAGTTGATGATATTTCTTTGTTTTCAAAGAGCGGTTTTAGCTAGATTAGACCTTGAACAACTACCAATTCCAACAAGTCTTTTTGTTAATTTTGACCAGTCAATTCCAACAATTGTTATTCAAAACTAGGGAATCATTTCTTCAAGATTGATACATTCTGATTGTTGACAATCTCATATAAATGGTTTTAGTCCAGTCTCCTTTTACACTTGTCCAACCGCGTTTACAACTTCCTATTGGATATGCCCATGTTTTGTCATTCAAATATCTGCCTCTTCGCTCAAGCCTCCCTCTTATTTAAGATTAAAATGAACAACTTCAACCTTTCAAGCTCAGAGAAAAAACATGATACAATGGTATATCACTACATAGGATTGCGAAATGAAAATAAGATGTTGGATCATCACTTAATTAAGTAGAACTAGTGAACTAGTGCAATACAGCCGTATATGAATTTCGTTTTTTCCACATTTTCATTTTTATGAATCAATTACTCTGCCATCTCATTCATCCCCCTTTAACCCTCATTGAAACCTATATTTCTCAGACTCTCCAAAAATGTTGCCACACCCATGTCGGATCCTCCAAAAATGCACTACTCCATCCAACACCAACCCAATAACATTTCTGAAGAGTTCGAGCAACACATATTGAAACATGAAGTCCACTATAAACCATCAAGCACATATAAATTCCAGAAGTTTCTGAATTTCTCTTTCTTAGTTCCTTAGTTAACATAACTGAATTATGAGTCTCAATACCAAAAAAAAAAATTCTTCTTTTTCTTTTTTCTTAAACCCTATCGAACTAATAATAAAGAAACAGAAAAACAATCAACTTTCCAAATTCCCAAACCAAAATCACATAAAAAGTAAAAGGCACGTTTCACTTTAACAAATAAGAATCTCAAGATCTCACACACCCACAAAAAAAAAAAAACCAGAAATGTACGATTTGAACAAAAAATTACCTCCAATGTCAATAGACAAATGTGAAATTTCATCAGCAGAAGTGGAATCACTTTTTTCTAATTTCCCATCAATTCCTTTAACCTCCATATCCGATCCTTCTGCCGCTTCTTCTTCTTCAAAGAACACTCAATTAAGTGGAAAATACAATTCTGTAACTGTCAATGATTGGGAAAAAAATTCACGATCGGCGAAGAATATATAGCATTTTGTTCAAAAAAGAGCTGCCAAGTACTTCATTAGTCATGGGGTTTGCAGGCCACCTAATTCATTTGAACAAAAAAAAAACATGTAATTTTTCTCTTTGGATTTGACCAATTACAAATTTACAATTAATTAATTAAGATAGGCGTGCTATTTTTTATTTTTTTTAACCCACGATAACCCGAAATCGCTATAATCTTTGCCACAACCTCTACTCTTCGGGTGAGGTGCTCAATGGGTAAATCCCTCATTGTATAACAGCCAAACCACACGGAAATGTAAACCACACTAGGCAAGCCCACGACAGAACTCGACTCAAAAGGCATTAAAAAGGGATCAATTCCAAATTATTTGTGTGAATAATCACCCTCTAAACTAACAGAGTCATCCCAAAAGGAATAGCATGCTATTATTGGTGCTGTAATAATAATGGATTGGTAGTGGGTTTAAGCTAATTTTTGGTAGTTAATGGTGCATTACATTGCCCCAGACGGTCAGACAAGGCGGCCGAATTTTATTTGCTCCGTTATATATTAATCCGTGTTGTACGTGTATATTAAATTAATTATATAGATGTGATATATTTCCTCTGTCCCTAATTATTTGTCCACTTTTAAATTGGCATACTTATTAAGAAAATAATAATTGGCATAGTGAGTTTACCATTTTACCCGTATTAATTATGAAGTGGATGAATTAAAAACTTAAATTTTCAAAAAGTTTTACCTTTTTCAATGTAATTAATTGAAGGTATAATAGGTAAAAAAAAATTGTCTTTTCTTCATTTGTCAAAATGCACAAGTAATTAGGAACAACTAAAAAAGGAAAAGTGGACAAGTAATTAGAGACGGAGGAAGTAATATTTATGATCAATCAACAATTGCATGAAATGTTTTTTTACAAAACAAAGAATCAAAGAATAATTAAAAAATAATTTGTGAAAATCCAATTAAATTTAATCATGAACAAATACAAGCGTACCTCAAATTTCGTTGAACTCAAACCACTCAACAATTGCAAATCATATAAGGTTAAGAAAAACAAAATTTACAAGTGGCATATCATAAGTGTCTTCTCCACCTTTCAATACACCTCGTTTCCTTCTCCCACCCATCACTGAACTCTTATCTCCCATAATATTTATTTAATTTATATATAAATAATATTTTATATATATATATATCAAGCATATAAAATAAAATAAAAATTCTTTATTTTCTTAGAAAACATTCTCTATCGTACCAAACAATCAAACAGGCATCAAATTATGTAAAAACATTTTAAAAAGGGGAGACGTAGTGCCTTATCTCACTTTATTACATAAATAGAATGGATAATACCAAACTATTCTTTTACAGAAAACGTATCAAAATGAAGTTTCTTGTTTTGTTTTGTTTTGTTTTTTTGTTTAGGACATCTAAATAATCTAATTTGTTTATAGTTTAAGCAGATATTTTAGCCGTGTCGTGAAGAAGTTCATCAAAATTCACCAAACTTTGAGGGGTATGTGTCACTAGTGAGGAGTGAGGACCATGAAGTTTTACCAAATTTGAAGCTTGAGGGCCATGGTTCTAATTAATAATAGTCATGTCATGCACATTATATTATACATCATGAATTGGGAATTTTTAAAATTTAAATATGTAGTATGTTGATAAACTGAATGTGCAGTGTTGAGAATTATTAGAGGTATAACTCCTGAGAGGTTGAATTTAGAGTGGCGCTCTTGATAAGATAAGATCAGAAATCTTTCTTACGATAATGTAGAAGAAAAGATAAAAGGGGATAAAAATATCAAAAGAATGTGGACATACAAGATCGCACGAACTTGAGCCGTGCAAAAATATTAACTAGCGCCACCAACAATTTTAATTTGACATATTATGGCATGCGTACATTGGGTTTCGTACTGTAGGGCTCTAATGAAACCTTCTTATTGGTTGAGGCCCCTTTTGTTAACCTATAAATAAGTCGATCTTTTCCATTTAATTTGTAGGAATATCCTATTTTCCGAGCAACGCAGCAACAATAACATTATTAATATTCCTTTGGCTAGAACTTTGATTGGTTAACTAAACTACATTATTGTAAGTGTTGAATGTGTAATTAAATAAATAAAAAAGTTCTTTAATTACTTAAAATGAAATGATTTGACAAAATCACTATGACATTACCGTAGCCGTCACACATTATTAAAAAAGTTCACGTGTTAAACATATGAAAAAGAATCAAATTCACAAAAGATTTAATTAAATAAAAATATAATTTTACCAAAAACCATTTATTAGACGATGAGTTCGCAATCATTCTTGTTATACTAATCTTTCCTATTTATTTTTATTTGTTTATCTGATTTTGATTTGAAAATAGAGTTTGAAAAAGTAAATTTTTTTGCATCTTATAGTTAAAACTAAAGTTGTGTAGAATATACTAAAATGTTTTTAAACTTGTATTCTTAAACATGTCAGGTGAAAAGTTGAAATTAAAAAGTTATTAAAAAAAAGATATTTTTAAAAAAATTGGATCAAAAAGATAAGTGAAACAAACTAATTGAAATGAACGAAGTAATATATTGCTATAATTTATAGATCTTAAACTCTTACTATAATTGTAAAGAGTGTCACATCAGCTGTTTAAGAGATGAATCATTTCTTTATTATGATTTGAACAATTCTCACTTCTTGAATTAACTTTTGGGATTAAGTTAAGACGTTCGGGATCTATTTTCTTACATGGTATCAAATCAGGACTCGTTCCAATTTTAATTTTTGATATTGAGCCTCCATACAACCCTGAGCGTGTGGTAAGGGGGGGGGGAGGGGGGGGAGGATTACTGGAGATAGAGTTCCATACATCGGGATTTTAAGATATGAATGACGATCTCTTTAAATATATAATTTTGACAATAACTAGTTTTTGGGGTTAAGTTAAACGGAAGACACCGGGAGGTCATCACTGGAGAAGAGCCTCTTCCAAGTTAAACCCAAGATTCATTTCTTTGTGATAACATGTGTTACACTAACATTAATACATAGAAATTAACTAGATAGAGACTAGCATTTCAATTATAGTATACTTTGCTTTGTTTCAAGAAAGACAAATCCTCATCATATACCTCATTTCCTATACTTTGATACATGTGAAAGAGATAGGAAAGGGCCTTTTAAATGAGATGAAAGTTACTGTTTAAACAAAACAAGCATGAGCCCAGTCTAGCCAGCCCATCAACCCCGTGGGAAACCTGGCAAAATTACTAAAACTTACTAATTTGAATCATTTAAATCAACAATCAATGTGTGTTGTGGATACATGAGAAGGGGAAAAACATAGTCAAACACACAGCTCTTTATATATATATTGAAATGTTGTTTTCAGATTTAATAACAACCCTCTTCAAAACTTGAGTAATAAAAAAGCCAAGTCATATACATGAATGATAATGTTTTTAGTTTGGGTAGTATATAATATAGAAAATTTCAAAAACAGCAAAGATAATAGATATAATAAGGCTCTATAGCTATAGTTTTGATAATTGCGCTCCACAACTGTTGTTCCGTTTGCTATGGAGGTTGTGGTTTGTAGATCGTTTGTATATTTCACTTGTGAATATACAAACATGGTAAGTATATACAAATTCTGCATTTGTACATTCAATAATTTTTCAGAACTCCGTTTGTATATTTCGCTTGTCAATATACAAACACGATAATTTATTATGATTTTTTCATAAATTGTGTACAAATAGCTAAGGTAAACATATATTGATTCTGGATTTATACCATCAGGAACCGAATTATAAAAATTCTAAATTTATACAATCAAGAACCGAATTATATAAATTCTGAATTTGTACAACTAAGAAATCAAATAGGAGAATTTCGTGAAACTGTAGCCATAGATTAAAAATAATCGAAACTATAGCTACATGACATAATATACTCTAGATGTTTGCCATTTCACGTAATTTTTTATATACCCTACTGTAAAAACATATTAATAAAATTTGTGGCTAAAAATCAAATCTTAGTAAAAAATTTTTTTATTTATTTTATGTGTCTTGATTTGAGTTTGATTCGACATAAGATTTTTTTATTCTAGTGACATTAAACTAAAGGTACGTGTGACATACTAAAATTACTCTTTGTATCTTAGCAGGTGGGTGCGTATACATTGACATTATTCCTATCTTTATAGTCAGAGATATTTCTAATCGACCCTCATGCGATGAAAAATAATTTCCAACATATTACTGGTTTCTCTATGTATAAATAATAACTCAATTCCATTCTAGATCCCTCTCTCACTCCACCTTATAAAAGATAAAACCAGGCAAGAGATTGATAAGATCAAGAAGATCAAAAGATGTCAACATTGAATAACCATTTGTTTGAACTCCAAGACACAATTTGCTATGTGCAATGTGGATATTGTACTACAATATTACTTGTAAAATTCAAATTTCTTTCTTTATTTATTAATTTTAGTTACTACTAAACTCATTAAATTACTTCTTAATATCATCTCTACATATTTTAATTTTAAAAAATATATATTCAGGTTAGTGTGCCATGCAGCAGCTTGTGCAACAAAATAGTAACAGTGAGATGTGGGCATTGCACTACTCTCCTTTCTCTCAACTTGATTAAACCTTCTCTTCATCTCTTTGCTTCCTTCAACCAAACTCATCAGGTTAACTTCTATATACTGACAGTGTAAATTATTTTTATATTATTAGGTCAGTCAAAATATAACTATATATAATTGTCTCATCAGAAAGAAAAATAAGATAGATTACCTATTACAACATGTTAAAATTAAAATATGTATACTATCAGTGTATATAAGTTAAATTCGTCTTTTTTGCTCCGACTTTAGCAGCCAAAGCCGCCAGTTGACAAGGAGGAAATTGATGATGCCAATAAGAAGAATGCAAACTCAGAAAGCCAAATTATGGCCTCATCAGATGAAGAATATCAATTGGAGAATAATGTTCTTCCACTTAATCAAGTAGTTAATAAACGTAAAGTTCCATTCTTCGTTCCATCCTTCCTATTTTTTTATAATTTTTTTGGTATGTTGCTCCGCCAATAAAGAGCGAAAGAATCAAGTTCTCTATGGTGATGTCAAAATTTGTATCTATTTAGTGGTCAACCTACTAGTTTAATTTCTTTGATCCCAGTCGGTCTTCCTGGCTAGGAATAATAGTTTCTTAATTATTTATTTATTTCGTATGTTACTCCTAATAATTATAAGGACATATATATATATATAATTAATCATACTACATTTTTTTTCAGCTCCAGAGAAGAGACAAAGAGCTCCATCGGCTTATAATTGCTTTATCAAGTACTATACATTTTTAGTTTAATAATTATCCTAATTAATTATTTTGAACTCGTTAATATTATAGACTAATTATTATATTATGTTATATTAAAATTATTTGCCAATATTTATTTATTTTACAGAGAAGAAATCAAGAGGCTGAAGACCCTATACCCCAACATGACTCACAAGCAAGCTTTCAGTACCGCAGCAAAAAATGTAAGATATATTTTTATTAATTTACTCTTAATAAATAACTTGAAAAAGATATAGCTGTTAAATAATTTTTTCGTTATGTAAAATCTTCTTAAGTTAAATCAATATAAAATTGAAAGAACGTTATTAATATGTTGTTGATTATGTGAAATACCATAAAATGAAAAAAAATAAAATACCGCTTATTTTAAAAGTGAGTAAAAATGGCAATTTTTTCTTTCAAAAAACTAAAACGGCACATCAAAAAAAAATTTAACCAAAAGGGTAAAATCGCTCCGTCAGGAGCGATTTTCTTCTGACAAAAGCTGATGTTGTCCGTTAAAAAAAAAATTAAAATCGCTGCCTTAGCAGCGATTTTCTCAAAAAAATATCTTTTTTTCTTCAAAATCGCTGCTATAGCAGCGATTTTGGTTAACAATAGGCATGAATAGGCATTTTTATATTATTAATAATTAACAATAGGCATGAATAGACATTTTTATATTATTAATAATTAACAATAGGCATGAATATGCATTTTTATATTATTAATAGTTAACAATAGGCATGAATATGCATTTTTTTATTATTAATAGTTAACAATAGGCATGAATAGACATTTTTATATTATTAATAATTAACAATTGGCATGAAAAACGCTGCCCCTGCAGCGATGTGTAAGGAAAAAAAAAATCGACTTAAAATCGCTGTTGTGGCAGCGATTTTTAATAAAGAAAAAAAGTTTTTGGACAAAATTGCTGCTAGGGCAGCAATTTTTAGTCATTGTGTCAGAGGAAAATCGCTTCGTCATGAGCGATTTTGCCCTTTTGGTTTTAAAAAAATTTGATGTGCCCTTTTAGAATTTTTTACAAATTTTTTTGTCCTTTTGGCTCCGGACTCGAATAATTTCCACCCAAGAACTTATTTTCATTAACCTAGATGAAAATCTAATTTTTGAATACTTAATTGATTTGTTTTGACTTCAGTGGGCCCACTTTCCACCAAGTCAACATAGAGGAGGCTGTAGTGTTGGAGACAGGAAAATGGCAAAGGTACATACATCCCTAGCTAAATGAAATTGGCAATTAAATTTTTTGCATAATGATTGAAGAAACCTATGTGATAATCCATAAATGGACCAACAAAAGTACATTCATATAATAAGCTAATCCTAAAGTTAAAACAAAACAAAAAATGGCTAATAGAAATTCGAACTTTTGAACATTCATATGAAATTAGCTACGGAATTTCTCGATAACTTTTAGCTAATCTATCGCTAAAAAGCTTGTAGCCAATTTATTATTATTATAACATATCGCTTAATGATATTAACATGAAATATTTATTGTTTAGCCGCAAAATATACATGTCCGTCATTGCTAATTTTTTATTTTCTAGTAGTAGTGGTTATTAGCACCAAAAAACATGACATGCACTCATTTACTCTGTCAGGAACTTATATTATATTACGTTATTTAACGAATAATAATTAATTTGTACACTATCAATATATATAATTATGAATTTACGACATGTTCTATGCTAAAAAGATCATTTCTTGATAAACATCATGATATTTATGACATTGATTTTGATTGGATTGAATGGCTGCCCCAACCACCATACATATCAAAGTATTAATAATATTTCCCTTAATTGGTATTAATTTATTCATTCATATCTGTTAAAATTAAACCTTTTATATATAGGTTTCTGCTGCAAGAAACTCTACGGTCCCAAGAGATAGCAATGGTTTAATTCCTTGAAAGGAACGGTTTGAGTACGACTCCGTCTCATGAGTGAAGAAATCTCAATCATCCCGAAATCGAAGAATTGAATTATGTATTGTCTAGCTAGTAGTAGTGCTGTTGGTTTCAATTTCTATTTGTGTTAAAGATGCTATTGTCAATTTATATGGTTATTGAAGTTTCTGTTTGCAACCTTTGGAAGTTTGAAAGTAGTGACATATATATAATAAGATATAACAATAATTTATGTATTTGATGCATTATATATATGGTGTGTGAATTAACCAAATGATATTTGATGAATCTTTTTAATTGTTTAGATTAGCTTAAATGCAATACTTCAAAGTATGCCAATAAATAATTGGAAATATTCAAATGTATCCCTAAATAATTAAAAATATCCAAATATATACAAGCAAAATCAAATAAATTAGAGGCATTTCTAATTAATTCCATTTTGCGCATAATACTATATACATTTGCGATTAATGATCAGTCATGTCACAACTCACAATGCTAAACGTGCAAAAAGTAAGCACGTGCCTCGACACCCGTCAATCTTAAGAGTACATTATCAAGTCTCTTAAATTAGTCAGAATATTTTATTTAGACATTCGAACTAAGTCGTGTTCTAGTTAAAAACCCAATTATCCTAATTAAGAGGTCAATTAGACACTTTCAGTACGATTCAAATTTTGAAAAAAATGTGTCTTTTTTATTCGTCTATTAAATAGTTAAGTTGATCAAATAAAATATGTCGCGCGATTTCTTTAATAATATGTATCCACATCAAGTAGAAAATTTATGGGTTTACAGCTTATTAAGACAAATACGTATAAATTAAAGAAAATGACATATGTTATATTATTAACTTAACTATCTAATAAAATTAAAATTAATAGGTGACTAAGGCCTCATTTGTTTGCACTTAATGGAGGTCTGAATCTTAATCATTCAGATTCAGCCCATTAAGTGCGTTTAGATTTTATGTATGAATTTGAATGATTCAGATTCATGCCATTAAGTCCATTTGTTTCTTTTTTCAAAAAGTCTCTTAATGGAACTGAAAAGGTATGAACGGATCAGATCTGCAGGAGAGTCTTAACACCATTCAGACTTATTTAATAAGTTATAAAATAATATTGCATCGCCTCTCTCGGTCTTTGCGTGACTTTTGCTTTCTCAACTACAAACTTTCTTCCTCTCTTTTCTCAATAAAACACCATTTTTTTCCCTCTTGAACTGGTAAGTTTTCATAATCTTTACAAGTATTTTTTTATATTAATAATTTTCTTAGGGTGTATTGATCTTTGTCAAGAACACTTGCAATAATATTTTTAGCGTATTGATGTTCATCAAGGTTTTTGAGTGAAAATATTATTCATAATTAAAAATAATAACTATGTATACATATTTGAGGTTTATTATTAGAATTTTGTCTTAGGCCAATAATTTTATTGAGACTCTTTGATATATTATTGTTGTTGAACTAGTTGGTGACAATAATAATGGAGCTCCTAATAATTCTACATCCCAATCTTCAATTTCAGCTAGAAAAAAAAAATTTGGGAAAGAAAAAAAATTTATTCATCTGAATTGGAAATTGATGAGAAGATGATTACTGTTCTGGAGTTATTGATTAAAAAAATAGAGCACCTACATTTGAAGAATATATGAAAAATTAGATGGACTTGGATGGGAAGAGCCATTATACAGTACATGTGTTAGTATATTTTGTGAAAGTATCCGCTACAAAAAAGCATGAATGGCGTTTAGAGGTTCACAAGTTAGAGAATTAAATTAAGGTTATTGGAAAAAAGAAAAGAATTATTTAGTTTTTCTAATTAGCCAAAATATATGTTAGGCGTTGATAATGTGATATCTTATATATTATTTTTTGACTAGTATCTATCATACTTATTGAACTTTTTGATATTATATTGTGCCTATAAAATATTTTTTATTCATGATTTTTTTTTATGTTATGCTTGATGATTATGATTTTTTTTAATCAAAAAGTAATATTTTTTGTTGAAATGAATTTTTTATAACATTTTATTAATATAATGTTTGATTTCACATGCACATTCAGATATTGAAAACAAACAATAATCATTTAGTGTTCAGATTTGGACCACATCTTAATATTCAGATGTGTATTTTGATCTAGACACCTAACTCTTAATGCAAATCTTAATATTAAGACATGTATTCAGATTCAGTTGTCTTAATCTTAATGAAAACAAATGAGGCCTAAGAATATATATACACGTAAAAAGAATTTTCAAAATTTAGACAGAAAATGTCTAATTGAAAACCTTTATCAAAAATTAAAGTGTTCAATTAATACTACACTTAATTTGAGCGTCTAAATAAAATATCCTGATAAATTTAATGAATTGATTATGTATTATCCCTTCTTTAAATGGGTCCTAAACTCACAGACATTCCTTAAAGTACGATTTTCAAGCTCCTAAACACACAAAGATATGTTTGATATATATGTATATATGTTATATATATATTCAGAATCTAGTAAATAAAAAAGATTATGATTCAAAACGCATAAATATATTACATCCTGGCTAGAAATCTTGTTCTTCATTCTTCAATCACTGCCAATATTGTTTTCTTCTTCCAAATCTTGGTTCTCTTTGAAAGCCTAACAAATTAAAAATGTTAACATAATTAATTAATACTATATAGTGAAATATTCATCGTTAGTTAATGTAAAAACAAATCATTATTTAATGTTAATTAAACAACTCAGAAATATAAATTAATTACTTAAGGAGGGTACTTGTGTTGATATATTGGTGAAATAAGCTTGAAAGAAGTCCTTGTTCTCCTTTATAAGCTCTCTCCACACTGCAAACATCAAAGTATATATATATATATATATTTCTATGGGTCATAATCCAACAATAAATAAATAAAAAAATCGAAAGAAATAAATATGTTATATTCAGAGACGAAGATAGGATTTCAACTTTTTAGGTTCTTAATTTTACATAGTTGATGAATTTATTAACACAAATACGTTGTATGAGAAAACTATATTGGATTTAGCCGAACTCACATACAGACTACTAGCTCCGCCCTAATTATATTAATCTCTTTCAACAATATAGTATTTGTCCATAATGGTACTGTAGTACTAATTATAATAATGTTTTGGTGTGACGTGTGAGGTATAAGGTATAATAATTTCAGAGATAAAATGTAGGAAAATTTTGTCTTGCGTTTGGTGGTATTAGACAGTCCTGAAATTATTTATCTCACCATTTATACCTTAGTGATGGAATAAGTTATCACATATACAAGGTAAAATAACTTAGCTCGAAATAATTAATCCTAAAATAACTCGTTCTCAACTAAACGATAAGTTATATGGATAATATAATGACCTGTTAGTGTTACGAATGGGCGGATTCTGGCATGTATAGCTAATGTCCTAATGCATTCATCTCTATCCATCCCAAGCACTAAACACCTCTCTATCATATTTTGTACCTGCCATAATAATATAATTATAAGCTATGATTAGAAAAATCATGCAAAAGAGTATATTGATTATCATAATTGAAAAGTAGTGTGGATCATGTACACGGAAAAAATAATTTGTTAATACTAAAAAAATCTTACAATTATGAACCTATCAAACTAAAATTCTGAATTCGTCTCTGCTTTTTAAATATAAAAAATAAGGAATATATATGAGAAAGGCATACCATTCTAATGTAAGTATGAGGGTTGCAACACAAACAAGGAAAATGGTAGTACTCCTGGTTTTGATGATACATATTTTAGTAACTTTTGAAGGAAATGGACAAAACAAATTAGTAGAATATTTTATTTTAGTCAAGAAGAAGAGGAAAATAAGGAATAATAAAAATAATAATATTGTAAACAAGTGGGAAAAAAGTGCATAAATAGAAAGATATTTAGAGGGGACTATATATAAGAGAGTGTATTATATTGTTATCCACAAGGTATCTAAGTGAAGGGCCAAAATAGCATATGAAATCCAAACAACACATCAAATCTCATCTTTTAATAGATAAGAGAAAATGAATTCTAAAAAAAAATAAAAAATAATAATTTTGAAAGATGAAGTTTTGATTATAACAACATGTTCGTGGCTTAGGCTATTGCCACTTAAATTCAATTCATGTTAATATACCTATTTTCTGCTTCTTTTGGACCCATCAATTTATATATGCAACGGTCCCCGCATCCTCATCACCTAAATAATTGCATATGCGAATTTAAGTATTATACGTTATGTCAATGGTGAAATTAGAAATTTCATTAAATATGTTCAAGATATTTTAATCTATATATTTCGTATAATTTTCTATATATATAGTACTATAATTATTTTACAAACAATATTTGACTGTATAACTGGCTACACTTCGCTACATGGCCACACTAACAATAGCGTCAATATAAATATTATTTCATTAAATATGTTCAAGATATTTTAATCTATATATTTCGTATAATTTTTTATATATATAGTACTATAATTATTTTACAAACAGTATTTGATTGTATAACTGGCTACACTTCGCTACATGGCCACACTAACAATAGCGTCAATATAAATATTATTTCATGTTTTTATCGTCAGCTCATCCAAATTATATATATTCACATAAGCTTTCTTAAATAAAATATGAGATTTAATCTTAATAATATACTAGTTGATAAAATAGTGAAGTGCGTTCGTTCCATAATTTTCTGCCTTTGTTTAGAGTCATAGCCAATTACTGGACTAGATTCAAATATAATTTTTTTTAAAAAGTTTTTGAAGAGAAAATATATACAACTATAAAACAATATCAAAACTGAACGCTACACTTTTCCTCCCCAATAGTTCATTACATCAGATTTGCCTAACACGTTACGTAATTTGCGAGCTATTATATAAAAGTGAATTTACTTAATGTGCATTTAAAGAATAATAGTTACGAGTTTTTCTGGGAATTTAAAAAGTTACAGATTCTTATTTCAAAATAATAACATAGTTTTTAATAAAAAATATTCGTCAAAATCAGTTCATTATTTTGAGACTAAACTTACGGGTCAGGATTTATGTGGATCTTAGATACAAATTACACGTATAGAAAGACTCAATACATGGACAATTCTGTAATTTACAAGTAAATTTTATTTATTCAAATTATATATGTGTGTTTCTATTGATGGGGCATCTAAACATATGATCATAAAACTGTAACTATTAGACATTTCTGACTCATATTTTAGAAAAGTTTATATGTTTGTTCACAATCGTTTATCACGTAGATAAACTAATCACATCCTCCGATTTTATTTATTTTTTTATATATAGTACACCTTACAAGCATCAATTGGAAAATGTATAAGATTTTACGACTTAGTAAGCTTAATATATATAATGAAAAAATATGACATATTTTAAGTGGTTAACTTATCAATGTAATAATAATGCTTGAGAATGTGTGCAATTTTTTTTTTTAATAATTAAGTATCTAATAGGAGTACTTTATTATATATTTAGATGGTCAATCAGAACATATTATAATTCAATTGACTAAATAAAACTGACAAATATAAAGGGTTGTCGGTAATAAACTTTACCATATTTGCTGGTTCTAAGGATTTTTTGTTTAACGACCTTAATTATCGGGCATTGCATGTAAGTTAGTGGTAATCAAGTTTATATTTTCAAATTCCATAATCAATTATTAGCTCTCCACCACCCTTAATTTCCTCAAATTATTTTTTCCTTCATAATATTCATCAATGTTGTTGCAACAACAAACACATTAATTAGCTTTAATTTATTGTTGCAACAACAATAGCCTTTGGATTATTTTCCATCTCGTAGGAATCAAAATAAGAATTTAAGAACCAATATTTCTTTATCCCAAATTGTTCTTTTAATTAATTATTTCAAGAAACAAATTTGAATTTATTCATTTAAAAAAATGGAAGCATCAAGAATTCCTTCAAATCCATCCTATGAAAGATTACCAACGTCGTTCTACACTTCAACCCCAGCAGAGACAAATAACGCTAATTGGGCGGACCCAAATAATTCATCGGAATTCGAACACCTAAGTTCATCGCAAAAAATTGGATCCCTCATGTTTGTTGGTACCATGGTCTTTGTTCTCATTGTAGGCCTTTTTGCCATGATAGATTTTAGCATGTCAAGAACCGTTAATTACTCGAACTCACAAATCATTGGTATGCATGGAGTCCATTTACAATCAATGTCCATTTCCAATTTACAATCCACGATAAATTCAACGTTTGTAGCAGGATGCAATGTCATGTTCAACATCACAAACAAACGAGACATTGAATATTTTTACGATAAGGGTGTGATTTGGGTAATTTTCGATGAGAAAATCATGTGGACGTTACAAACGAATGAATTTTATCAAGCGATAGGAGAGACAACATTGGTTAATGCATCGGCAAGTCCTGCAAAATTAGAGACAGATTTATATGTACCAAGAGCACTTGCAAGTGATAGAAAATTACATGAATGGGAAATGTTTAAGGTGAGATTTGATATATATTATAGAGGTGGTGTAGGAAGAAATGGATTTAATTTGGGTGGATTAAAGTATGATTGTGATGTTAATATGACTTTTGTTGATGAGACTACACTTGTTGGTGGACCAAGTAATTGTATTGGTAGTGTAGAGGATGTAACTACTTGTGATAACTTGTTTTTGTGTTCTAATAATAATTAAAAAAAAAAAAGTGCAAGATGTATAAGATCATAGCTCTTAGTTTTGATAAAAGATTAAAAAAAATGTTTTGTTTTTTGTTTTATTTTATGTACATGGATTTAGTTTTGATTTTTTTGATTTTTTTTTAATAGTTTGTTGTGAGAGAATTGAGTTTCAAAAGTTTGTTTGATTGACAAATTGATGAGTCATTATATTTCTTGTATATCATTTTGAATAAGACTTGCTTGTTCACTTGTAAAAGAAAATATTGTACATATAAATTGGATAAAGTTAGATGTGTTGATTGTGTAAATCTTTTACACCAATACTTCTTCTTTGTTTTTGATTTGCATTTGGTGTCTGATATTTTTATTGGAGCTCAATCAAATTTTGATTCGCCTTGAAAAGCCACACATTTAAGAGTAAACGCTTCCTTGCAAACCTAAGGCGACTCAAATTTGAGACCTCTGATTAAAAAGGTATTTATCACTCCACCACGACACTTTGTTGGTGCACCATTACTTCAAGTCTTCAACTTGTTAACTACTACCTAAGAAAAAAAAGAAACCCCTCACCCCACCCCACCCCCACAAATAAATAAATAAATAAAATGATTGCTATATGCCTATATTCTATTATGATATGTGATGTTTTAGATCTTTTGTTTCTCATTTTCAGAATTCCACTATCCTTATTCAGTTTTTTTAAATTTAAATTATCATTTTTCCTTTTTTTTTTCTTCACAAATCTTAGCAAATTTATATACCGGTTTGAATTCTAGACATACATCTGTCAAAATTTCTTGATAGCTAGATATACTTAAACGAAAATAATCTAGTTAAAGGAAATTTAGGGATTCTTTTTTTTTTATACATAGTATTTTTTTTCGTTTTTCTATCTTATATTTGTTATGAATATTATAGTTTATATGAATGTCCATTACTTCTTCCGTGATGTAGATTGTTTATCGAATGAATCATTCATTTTGATTAATAGTATTATTTTTTTTTAAAAAAAAAGATTAAAGGCAAGTAGTTTAAGGTCGATCATGTTCATTTCATTTCTACTAAACCACCAAGAAGGGGGTCGATTACAAGTGAAAATTGCTTTTAAATAAATAGAAAACTACAAGCAGGCATCGAAATTCTAAGAGAAGAAGATAAAAAGGATGCTGGGGTGACTTATGGAATTTTCTGAATGTCCTTTATTTTTGTTATCATTCATAATATAAAAGATTATTGGGCACATAATTATCATATAACTTAATTTGATATGTTTTATAAATTCACCATAAGAAAAAATACATACATAAAAGTGAATGCGCATGTTGACATTCCAATATAATATTGAAATTTCGATTTTATAGTGTAGGACAAATAATTAGACATCAATATAGAACTTTTGCAATCTTTCTTTTCAAATTTGTACAAATACCATGCATGCATCAAATGAATGAAAGTGCAAGAAAATTTTCTCAAATATTCTCACTCTTAATTTCTACATTATTTAATATAAATATATGATATCTGTTTTTTGATAGTTATTATTAATTGCTTGATTAATAAGATAGGTCCTTGATTAAATTGTATAAGGATATGATCATTGAATCGACTTAATTATTGGATTATTATCTTAATAAGTTAGAATTATCATAAACTGTTGATATTTAACAAATTATTTATTCTATTATGATGTTGTGCACCAATGACCTTACAAAGTTACAATGTAGTTGTAAGATATTGAATATGAATAAATGGTTGTGGAATTACATAAAATACAATCAATATTATAAATATTTTTGGAGAACTTGCACGAAACAATCTCATATGAATATATAAAGACTTCAAATTCAATTTTGAATTGGATTGGAGAAGTCCAATAAGGACTTATGCACAACACAGATTTCTCATTAAGAATATGAGATACACATTTTTATTTTAATAAATTTTCCAATAAGAAAATTGTATGTAGTCTAATTATGGATTAGACTACATACAATTTTATGTTAGATATGAAATATTGTTTAGTTTTAATATTTTTTTATCTGTTTCTAAAAGATTGTTTTTTTGTTTTTTTCTTTGATGTTTTTTAGTTTCAATTTTGCACATGATACGTATAAAACTATAAAATTTAAGAACATATTTTTTAGTTTAATATCATAAAATTCAAAATTATTGTGAAGTAAGAATTGCATATGTATAGTCTTTTTGTTTCTTTTAAAAGAATAGTTTATCTATTTATTCTCCGAATTTTATTTTTACTTGTTCGTATTTTATTTAATATATCTCTTAAAAAATATATAATTAATAAAATTACAAGTTTATTATATTATTTTATTTTAAAAATATAATAAATTTAAAATTTCTAATAATACGTTGAGTACTTAATATTAGGTGTAAAATTAATATTAAAATATATCTATTTTTAAAAAATTACATAAATAAAATAAATACTTATTTTTAGTAATACTTAATGCGTAGAGACGAAGTCAACGTGGCATGGTTACCTTACCCGCCAAATTTAACCCGCCAAAAGACCTGGGACCCACATAATGGACAAACACCGCCCACTTTGCCTACCGGCCAATGCTATTACCAAAATACCCTCTTAAGAAAATAGTTTCTTTTATTTAATTAAAATAAAATAAATAGGAGAAAATAAACATGCCAATTTATGTACACTTTAATATCATTAAAGGATATATTAATAATCTGATCAGAATTCAAGATATGCTATGAAGTGAGTATATCTTTTATATTAATTTTAATGGAGAAATGCATAGCTTTTAAGATTTTTTTCTTTTTATTGTTTGAAAAATAAATAAATATATCTTTTAAAATGATTATATATTATATATAGAAACATCACAACTAAAATATAAGTTTGGGATGATAAATTGTTTGTGATTTGTAGGCACACCATATTTAAATTTTTCTTAGCCATCTACTTTTAGTTTGTGTGAATATTATTCATTTTAAGTATGAAAAACTTCTTTTTATTTCGTCATAAGCCTAAATGGTAATTACTTGAGCTAAACTATCAGCTTTACCTCATAAAATTCAAAGATCAAAATATTTGAATCACTCTTTTTTTTTGAGTAATTATAATTTTGATCCGTCAAATATATTTGAATATATTCAACATATTTAACTTTCAATTCATTTAAATATATAAATATAAGTTTAACATAATAAATAAATAATTAAATGATAAAACGATTAATATTTCATGAAATTTGTAATCATTCCTAGTAAAGGAATTAAAATTGCAAATCCAAGCAATTGAAAGTTAAAATGTACACTCACTCTCATTCCTGGAATCAGAGGAAGACATTCTGTCCGATAATGAAGTTCGAAGTTTCCGACTTAGTAAGACATCATAACAAAATAAATCAAGAATTTAGTACTCTAATACTTAATTAGTAAGTGATAATAAAAAAAAAATGCTAGTATTAACCCTTTTCTTTAGGGGCATTAATGTAAAAAAGCAAAACACCCCATCTTCACTAGTGATTTTTTTTTTAAAAAAAAGAGAATCTAGAAAGGTCATGTTGGTGGGAAAACCAAAGAATATTATATATATATATATAAAGAAAAAAAAATCAAATTTTTTGAGAAGAAAAGTCCTGCAAAATCCAGAAAGGAGAGCGTGATTCCAGCCATTTTTGCTTTTACAATCCTTCAATATCTTGTTTTGTGGGTCCCACTCCCACCCCACCCCCACCCCCACCCCCAACAACATTTTTGTCACTATTCTTTTTCAATTCTTCATCTTTCTGCAGTTTCTTGTATGTAAGCATTCCCAAGATTGGATTTTTTTTTAAAAAAAATTGTGGGGTTTTGGTTTGACTTGCATAGGGATTTGCAGGATCAAGATGGGTTCATTTTCTTGAAGAAGTTCAAGTTAAAAAGCTATCTTTACACCCCTTTTTAAGTTCTTGGTTTTGGGTAAGCTTTATTTTTTAGTATTTGTTATTGCAGATGCAGATTCAGATGAAAAGCTTTATTGTTGCTCTTGTGTTAGTATATAGTTCTAGGAAGATCAAGATTTGGTATGTAATTTGTGTTATGGAGTTTTATATGTCAGATTGATTGAAATTAGGAGTTAAAATCCCCACTTGTTTGTTTAATAGAATGGATTTCTCAGAATTTATGGTTTGATCAAAGTATTTTCTTGTTTCCTAAGTTGCTGGATGTATTGTAGATTTAGAGATAAGTGTTTCCTCTTTGTGTATTTAAGTTGGTTTGTTGTTTCTCTGCTTTTACAAATTTGGAGGCTTATCTTTGCTTGAACTTTGGGGGAACTTCCTATGGTGACTTTTTGATTGAAATTTGTATACCACATTGCGTTTGTTATATAATGGAATAGTTTTGTTTGGAGAACCAGAAAGTAAAGGGTCCTCGTTTCGGCCAATTGTGTCCTGAAATTAGTGACTTTGCCTAGATGAAGGAAAGATGGTATTTTCTTTCCAACAGTGGAAAGAAAAGGGCGGGCGGTGTGGGGTTGGATGTAGCAAGCTTTCCATCCAAGTTTGTTTTGGAGTCCTTAGGTTTATTATGGTATTGTTATTTCCGTGCATTCGAGGTTCCATCAGAAAAATGATTGGTTTGATTTCTGTATTTTGAACAACAACATTGTTTTCAGATTTTGTGTATCATTTTTATAAAAAATGAAATACATAGATATTCTGGCAGAAATGGATGGATTAGAAGGGGGTTTGGTTCTTCATCACCGGGAGGAGATGAATGGAGATCTGTTCATCTAAAACAAGATACAGTGAGTCTAATGGATGTAAATCTTGTAAAGGGTGAAGTGGAACTTTTAAAGTTTCACACGGTTGTTTTTTCAAAGAAAAAAAAGAGGAAACATCACGACTACTGTGGTGGATGCACTTGTCAATCTGTCACAATCTTTGTGGTTAGTAGAAAATGATCAGAGCACATAATCGCGAGCCGTGAGGTGGCTTAAGATGACTCCTTTCATTTTTTAAGATAATATTTCTCAAATTTCTACAATTAGCCATGCATCTCAGTTTAAATAGAGAGTATGATGAGTAAATGTGGTTACTAAACTTTGATTGGTGTTAAATGACCTTTTTATTGCTTATATCCATGTCTTTTAATCATTGCTGTTGACCTTTGATCCAATAATTCTGAGTTTACAAGGTGTATATCGCGACCTTAATCTGCAGGACTTGCTAAGTATCTGAGTAGACTTTTCCTTGGAAAATGTATAGAGGCAATGGCAATGGCACTCACACCGAACTTCCTATTTTCGTGGATGCGAATGGTTTCCAGTATCCTCCTAGTGCACCAAATCAACTTCAATTATTCGGAAGCTGTGAGTTTCTCTTCTATTAGCATATGTAAATTGGATTGTGAGCTGTTCAGTATTTGTATTTCATACTCAACAGCACGACAAGTATAAGTATCTGTTTTTTTTTTTCGCTTTTCAATCTATTGAACACTTTGCTGCTGTATCTTTATTTGTTCACGATGATGCTTTTAGCTGTAAAGCTCTGCAAAATTGTCGGAATCGATTCTATGAACTTTCTGAATCACTATAACTATTATGAGCCTTCAATGGGCATACCAAGTTGCAGGTGTACAGTTAATCGTGACCTACCAAATTTGATAGAACGGCACTGAATTTTGTTTCAGAATTCTTCTCTTGTTTCCAGTGTTGCAGTTTAGCTACCTCTTGCTAAGTCTGTAGTCTGGATTTCGCTTACAATTAGGATTTAGGGGTCTTTCATGTACTTATCAGTACAAAAGGATGAGGAAAAATTGAAACAAATAAGCTAAGGGAACCTCAAATGCTCTTATATATTTATCAGCATTTCAAGTTTTTTTAAATTTGAGTGACTTTATTAAACTATTTGGTAAGTCTTATCTTGTCGTTCTACTACTGATGCTGCAATTCTGACATTTCTCATGGGATCTTTTTAATCTTTTTGAAAAGGTCTCATGATCACCTTTTTTTGGTGTCTTTCAGAAGTGTATCTCAAGTCCTTTTTGGTATTTGTACTAAGCCTTGGGTTGTGCTCATGAACACATTTCTCTTAGTTTTATCGTACAGCCATTATTGCGCCGTAATGTTGTATTTGTACTAACAAGCCTTGGGTTGTGCTCGGTAAGTCAAGATTTACAGGAAAGGCCAAAGGTACTAGCAGGCATATCTCAGCTATTCAATGTCTTAAGCAGGTGGGGTAAGGATGTGGGGAAGAGGAACTGAAAATAGAGTTGGAGTTTGTTGGGAAATCTATGCCTTAAATATAGCTTTAGCCTAACTTCAATAATATGGTTTATGAATTGGAGTTAAAAGTTGCCCTGTATTAACTGACATAGCAAATACTGGAACATTTGTGTACTATCAAAAAAATATTTGAGGAGCATACCAACTCTGATTAGAAGAGGAAAACTTCATTATTATAGATTTCACACCTAAGTTTATGCTCGAGGATATCAAGAGTTGCTGGGATCTTGCAACAAAATTCTAGAGGCATCACTCAATTTCTAGTTTGATGTTTCTGTGAATTTATTCTAGGCATGCTAGTCTTTCTGCACCACTAATAAACTCATACTGATATGTAGTTTGCTATATAGAAGTGTTTACAATGTGCTCTTTCTTTTGCTACAGTGCCACTTGGATCCACTGCTGATCCCGTAAATTATTTTGTAAATGAGCATGCTACACCCATGATTCAGCATAATCGAGGCAGGGAAGCAGGTGTTTCCAGGCAGCAAAAGCTTCAATTTTCCTTGAATCATAATTTAGTTCATGAAGACACTGAACGGCCAGCAAATGTTCCTCCCCAAAATCCTGTATCTACTGGTTTAAAGCTATCATATGATGACGATGAACCCAACTCTTCTGTCTCTTCTGCAAGTGGAAGTATCAATGCATCAACATCAGTTATAATGTCTCTTGGTGACAACATTAAAACAGAAATGGAACGCCAGAAGAAAGAATTTGATCAGTATCTTAAGACTCAGGTATGGTACAACATTTTCCTAACATCTGATAAAATTGCTTTTCTGCTTGAACTCTTCTTTTTGGTGGGGGATGGGGGGGGGGGGGTGAGAGAGGATTCTTTGATTTGCTTAACCGAAATGAAAGCATAGATGTTTTGATACATATGTTTTGTACTCACACTAGAACTTGGTAATATTGTCTACCTGCTTCCCACAGTCTGTAAGGACTTGAGCTAGATGAATTTGTTCTCCAACATAGATGGCCCTCTTAGGAAAGTGCCAAAGTTTGTACCGTTTACTCACTTTTTTATCACGCTTGATTCTTATTTCCTATTTTTCTTCTTCTTTTTTGATATAAAGACAGATAAGGACACTATATGTCCAACAGGGTTCACAACATCATTTACAAGTCAGCTTAGGGAGATAGTCTCCCAAGATACTCCCTACACTAAAGAATCGGAAAACTTCGCTAAACAATGCACAACAATAGTAAAGGATCTAGGAATATATACAAAATCTACTTTCTCCAAAGTAGAAGCCATATGCCAAATCTGCTCACATGTCAGTCACGTTCACTCCCCATGGGGCACACATTTTCTTTTTGAGTAGGTTGATCACATCCTTTGCATTGGACAAGATTTACACTTTTCTCCTTCTGTTTTGTATGGTCTTCTTAACACCCTCAACATGGTTTCACACATATGGACCGGTGAATTTGGAAGTCGACATAGTACATGACCAAACTATCCACCTTCTCTCATTTTATCCTCAATGTGTGCTACTTGCAACTTCTGCCTAATGCAGTCATGTTTAATGTTGTCTATTCTTGTATAGATGCATATCCATCTTATCATCCACTTCTTTGCAACACTCATTTTGTAGATGTGTTGATCTTTTAACTATTCTATAGAACTTAATTTTCACTTTGTTAGGCATCATTTTATCACATCTTCACCTTCAGACAATCATATTTGAATGGCCAAATACATAGTTAGCCCCTCAAACTTGGCACCAATTATCAGATAAGACACCTAAACTATTCCATCGATCATATAAACAATTCTACTTGGCAGAGGTGTCTCTTGAACACTCGGATCCAACATGCCACATGCAGGAAATGCACTTGTTGAGCTTGTGTAAGATCAACCAATCAAATAATGACTATTGTTTAAGAAAGCAAATAAGACTTTTGAATCTCAAGATCTTAAAGTAAAGATATATAGAGTGTACCAAAATGACCCTTCGGGGTGTCCCAGTGGTTTGGGCTTGGGATTTCCATGTTGGAGGTCTCAAGTTCGAAACCCCTTGTCAGCGAAAGCAAGGGGTTTGCCTTCTGGGTCGAGCTCGTCGCACCGGACATGTCTAGTGCGGGTTACCTCTCCTATGTGGTTTGCGAGCTATTGCATAGGAGCGGGGCTTTTGCCCTGTGCGCACCCAAAGGATAGCGGCTGCGGGTGTCCCTTGTCATCCAAAAAAAAGAAAGAATGTACCAAAATTTAAAGAGTTGTCAAAAAAGAAAGTAAGAAAAACAAATTAAAATGGAAAGCCTTTAGAGTACCAAGTTTGAGGGGCTATGTGTTTTGGCCTACCATTCTCCTGAAGGCTGAAACATTGAGCCTAGATTACACTTTGTTTGTAATAATTATAAATAAAGACATATCGACATCTATTAGAAAGAAGTTGCAAGATATCTGGAAGCAGTAAGAAATTAACATAATTTGGTGTTATTTTTAGAATTGGTCGGACGCCCACCTATGATACTGTGGTCTTATTAAATAAAAAGAAACAATATGCAGCATCTTTGTAGAACATTATAAAATGTGTGGATGATTAAGGAATTAACAAGGCCAGTGGTTTTTTCCCTTTGAAATTAGTTAGACATACACCTACATATATTTTATTCACTATAAAAAGCAGAAATAATACCTAGCATCTTTGAAAAGAAGTTACAACATGTGCGGGAAGAGCAATGAATTTACAAAATGTTGTGTTTTATTAAGTTGGTCCGATATTGTGAAAAAATATATAATTTCTGAGTATCAAGTAGGATTATGTTACCTAGGTATGTACAAATTATTGCAACATCTTATGTAACCCAATTTAATTTGATGTTGTTAATTGCTTTTACCTTTTACAGGAAGAAACTTGGGCTAGAGGTGTTAGAGACATAAAGCAGAGACATATGGCTTCGTTACTGAGTGCAGTCGAGAAGAATGTTGGCACTAAGTTGCAAGAGAAGGATATTGAGTTAGAGAACATAAATCGGAAGAACAGAGAACTAGTTGAACGGATGAAGCAAGTTACAGCTGAGGCGCAAAATTGGTGTTACAGAGCCAAGTGTAACGAATCTTTAGTCAACACATTAAAAACGAACCTTCAGCAAGCGATGCAATCTGCTGAACAAGGAAAAGAAGGGATGGGAGACAATGAGCTAGATGATGCTGCATCCTACATTGATCCAAACAATAGGCTCAGCAATATCCCTAGTGGTTTTGGTAAGTGTACATCGACGAAAAGGGGGATTATCTGCAAGGTATGCAAATTAAAGGAGGTATCCGTTTTATTGATGCCTTGTAGACACTTGTGTTTGTGTAAAGATTGTGAAGGATTAGTTAGTGCATGTCCTATCTGCCAGTTGATGACAACTGCTAGTGTTGAAGTGTTCTTGTCTTGAAATATGAGCAAAAATAAGACTAAGGCACAAGAAATAATCTCATACAGATTTTAGATAATTGTTGTGGAGTTATTGTACAGAAGCAACTTCTTGAAATTGGAGTTTAACTGTCATGGTTCTTCTTGATGCTTCATTAGTTTAATTTGATCATCATTTATTTTCTACTCTAATGGCCCTTTGCCACCAATTATCTATTTGTTGTTGAAATGCAATGTTTCTTTTTTTTGTTAAAGCTTTAATTATCAAGTAAATTTTAGGTTTAGCAAACATAAAAATCATATTTGTATGTTATAGTTATAGTTTGTATAATTGCGTTTCATAACAAATTTTATGTTTGTTATTACTATTAATCTGTATATTTCGGTATACATATACATAAAATATATATATATATTTGGGTCTATTTGTATATTTCGGTATACAAATGGGTCCTGCATTTGTATATTTTGGTATACAAATGGGTCCTGCATTTGTATATTTTGGTATACAAATGGGTCCTGCATTTATATATTTCAGTCTATTTGTATATTTTGGTATACAAATGGGATGACAAAAAACATGAAATGTTTGCTACAAATTACAAATAAAAGAAACTATGACTATAGCATATAATTTGAATTAATAGTTTGCTGTTTTATACAATTTTTCCTTAATTATTCATCCAAGAACTTTTCGATTTCAAAAGGCATAAAACATTGATAAACACTTCTACTTGGCCTCAATGGGCAACTTGAGTACTCCACTTTGAGGATGAACATCTTTAATGTGTGCATACTCTAACTCGTCTTCGTTGTGTCAAACTGTCAATTGAACACTTCAACTTACGAAATGAGCATCTAGACACCTCCAAAATTTATATGTCATGCTCGTATGGGGTGTTCACGACACACAAGGGAAATGAGTTGAGGTGTCTAGATGTGCATATTTCCTAAGCTGAAGTGCATAATTGTCAGTAGATATCAAGTTAAGGTGTCTATATATGTATTATGCCATCAAAAAACCCAATGTCAATAAATGGGTCGAGCCATTTAAGGCCAATGGAGGTTCATTTGAATCCTCTTCGATGAAAAATTACATTGTTTATACATGATTAAAATTATTATTTTTTAGGTATATATAACAGATGTTGAACCCCTAATGAGTTTTTCGTGTGTTTACTTTTCATAATTTAAACTCTCTTAGTACAAATCTTGGATCCGCCACATTTAACGAACATAACAAGAAAACAGGTGCTTTCAATGTAAAATGTTAGTCCTTCATGAATTCCAAAGTTCCAAGAGTAGTTTGAATAACAAGTTGGTTTTAATATGAATCCATGGAAATTTGTTAAAGCAAACAATTTGTAGGTTATTTTTCTCTTTAATGTAGAGTTATTACAATTATAGGAGTGTTTACAATTACTAACATCCATTTGGTCATGTAATTTGTAATTTTTTTGTTCTCATTCAATGTTTGATATTCATATATTTGCGCTCAATAATAGTAATTTCTTGATTAGCTTAATGCTTTACATGTGGGCAAATAATAATATTAACTATTCAATGTTGTGAACAAATAATAATATTGAAATGAAAAAGAGATGTGAACACCCTTAAAGAGAAAGCATATAAAATGGAGTTACTATTTAATCTTGTGAACTAGAGTAATAATATTGAAATGAAAAGTAGATGCTAGCATATATGAGTAGCTAATCAATGAAATGAATATAAAACTACATTTTGTTTGGCATGTTAATATCATATGGCAAATTTTAAATTGAACTTGGCCTAACCCCAATTACTACTTTAATAGGAAGTGAACCTAGAGTTTTAATTTAAGTACTTTCAACTTAAGGCATGGACATGACCAATTCCAATTGTGTTCTACACTTGAAAATTTTTAAACCTTAGTTTTAAAAAATATATTTATATTTTGTTCTGATTAATTGCATATATAATGGGATAAAATGCTTTGCTTGAATGGTAAGAAGTAATTATCAATGTTGCTTTACAAATATTTGTTGACTTGAAAGATGTTTATGTTTACCAAAATTATTTCACATTTGACTTGTTAGTCAAATTGTTATTGGAATATTATTTTTATAATCTCATCGACTTTACAACAACCAAAAAATTAGAATATAAAGAGCTATAGGAACTATGTTGGCGTTTCAAAAAATATTTATATAATTTATTCATTTATTAGGTAATTGTGAATCAATCTCTGTGATGGACATTGACTAGTATTCCAAAAAAAAAAAAGGATAGCTAACTCGTTATAATATGTTAAATTATAGTAATGATTATGTATTTTTGCTGATTGGCGTATATAACTTATATCCTATGTATACTTCCTCATGAACGGACTCAAATGTGACTAGTTTTGCTTAACTTTTGGTGGTTAAGTTCGCTGGATTAAAATTCAATACTATTTCCCCATTAATTAGTTGGGTAAGTTGCATTTTTGATCGATCTGTCAAAATAATTACATTCATTAACTAAATATATAATATATATAAAAAAAATATAGTATTTTGTAAATGAATGAATATACAATTAGTTTGCGCAATTATTAAGTATAGAACTTAAAGAGAACAACTCATTTTTTTTATCAGCTAGAGTTCAAGGAAAGCCAACTATTTATCCAAAAAAATACATGTTCTGTATCTTTATTATCCAATATTAGTTGAGCTCACCAATTTATATTAATCATAGAGTTTTTTTATTGATTTTTCATCTGGTGTTTGATATTCATTTTGGAGCTCGACTATTTCGAATACCGCATCACATTCTTTGATGGCAGTGTTTTAATCATAGAGTTAACATTGTATATACTTTGTTAGGTGCAAATCTTTTGCAATAATTTATTATTAATATTTCTAATCTAACAGAAATGCATGTGCATTGTGTTTGCATTTATCCAATGTATCTCAACACGTTCTTTGTTTGTTTATTATTTAAATATTTTAATGATCTCTGCTTTTATTAAACTAATAATGAGTCTCCCTTTGTTGCCGGTTCATGAGTATAAGAAACTAAATATAATAAAGAATTGTAAGCAATAAAATAGAAGTCATGATGATTAGCGGCTGTCATGAGGATTAGAAAAGGTATCACAATTAGAAAAACATTTGTTTATCATTATTTTAGAAGAAAATAATTTTTTCAGAATTTTTTTTTTGTGTGTAAAATTAAAGATGTATTATGTGTAAAATGAAAAATCTAAGGTAAATAAGACATAAAATTAAAAATAAATTTGTATGGACTATAAAATCAAATCCCCTAAGATAACACTAGTTTAATTCTATTAAACAAGTTTTGACTTCTTAAAAAAATAAAAAAAGGATGGTAAAGCGAAGAATGATATATGATTTTTTTTTTTTTTAAAAAAAGATAGTTTGTACTAAACTTTCTTTATGTGTAGGATTTGGAAAAGAACCAGATTATAAGAGTCTAATGTACACAACTATACTCTGTATTTTTGTAAGAAATTATTTTCACTTTGAATTTGTGATCTTTAGATCATATGACATCAAGTTACCAGTTACATCGAGACTTCCTTCAATATAGATCTACAATTGTCACATGATAAATAAAGTCTAAAATTCAGAAAAGAAACAATCAAGATTTGTTTTGAAAATTCTCTCATGATTTTTTAAAATAAAGTATTGTTATAGATACACTAAATTGTGAATATTCATTTGTTTTCTGAATAGGCTTGCAATCAAGCATATAACTTACAAATAGTTCAAACAAACAACTTGCAAACATCATCTAGTGCTCACAAATGACAAGCATGTCATCTAACATATGGAAAGCATGCACACATGACACGTGAAAATCATGCCACGAGACACACGGTGCGCATTCACAAGGATACGTGACATTCATGCAAGGCGATGCGTGTCACAAAACTTGACTTGCCTGTGACACTGTCCTTGATTCCCACAAATTATGGTTATTGTATATGATTAGATTTTTTTTTTTTTTACCAAATATGACTTCTGTCAGACAAAGAAAGATCAATTTAACTCTCTAAAATAAACATGTCAAAATATGACTTAATAAATATACAAATCTGTCACGATCCAAAATGGATGTGATGACACTTGTCTATTTCCACCAAGACACGTTAGCATCAACCCAATGAAAAGAAAGAAACACAGAAAATAAAACAAGAACAAGATAAAAGAGGTAAACTTATTCATTCGATAATAAACCCAAAACCTAGTTGTCACGTGTACAAGTCACTAATATATAAAGTGCGGAAATGAAAGATAATTACAAGTCTCAATGTCTTTGATTCTAGAATAGAACAAAGCATAAAATAAGAACAAGAGAGTCCACCGGGATGACAAACAACTACCTTTCAACAGTTCTTTGACAAGCCTCGGAAATAGGATAAGAAGAAGAGCAATCACACGGTATCGGACTCGGAACCTACACAAGTGTAGAAGCAAGGAGTGATTACCAAACAACACGGTACTCAACAGGCAACCTGATAAACAAGACAAATCTAGCTAGAAAATGAATACTTCCATCATCCCAACCGAACCTCCTCAAACTATAATTTGCATAGAAACTAGTCTAACCTAACAGTGCTACCATACACAGTCATAAGACTTAGCCACACAGTTCAATAGTCATAGTTCAACAACCAATACGTATCAACTATGCCAATTACAAGTAACAAGGAGATCAATCACAAGTAACAAGTACATCAAATAATAATAGTGAACCATTTCCCTTCGGCACAATATCACTACCTGGAATCATTTCCCATCATCCTTATATATCTCATCATTAACGGGAACCATTTCCCTTCTGCTTTATATCATATCACTTGCCGGAATTATTTTTCTTCGACATAATATCACTAGTCGGAACCATTTTTCATCAATTTTATATCACATCACTAGCCGGAACAATATCCATTCGACTTTATATCATATCACTTGCTGGAACAATTTCCCTTCGACGTAATATCACTAGCCGGAACAATTTTCCATCGACTTTATATCACATCACTTGTCAGAATCATTTCCCTTTGACATAATATCACTAGCTGGAACCATTTTCCATCGGCTTTACATCACATCAGTTGCCGGAATCATTTCCCTTCGGAATAATATCACTAGTTGGAACCATTTCTCATCAGCTTTATATTACACTACTAGCTGGAACCATTTTCCTTCGGCTTTGTGTCACATGTTTCAACACGGTGTACAACAATTAATGCACATAAACAATTTCACACCATAAGGAAGAGACAACAATTCAAGCAATTCAAGTCTACATTCATGCCATCAAAGCATTTCATCAATCAATCAAATATGGGTCACAACAAGGCAATTCATCAAATATTATGATCCATACCTTACCTTTTCATCAATCCCTTCTTTATTCATTAAGATTAATCAAGTGGAACAATGAACCCATCACCTCATTTCCATTACTCATCAGCACACAATGAAGGGAAATACACAATTTTACTATATTTACAAGATTTAGGAGACCATTTGCCTTAATTCAATCAAATAGTCAATCCAAGACTTGAGTCTTCTCCTTCCAAACAATGTCCAAAGCCACACAATCTAATTCAATCAAGTGATCACAATAAGACTTCGAAACTAACAATACCCATATCATACTCTTTGAAAAATGAGTCATTCAACTCAAAAATCAAATTCCAAAAATGAGGTTTGAATCCAAAAATCTTTACTTGAAGAAGTTACCCAAGACATTTGGAACTCATTGGTGAAAACCATTTCGAAAAAGAATTTAAAATTAGTTCACAATCACCATTTTAATTTAGAACTCAAGTTCTTATAAAAACTTGCCATTTTCCAATCAAAATATCAAGTTTTGATGTTAAAATCCATAAATAATCAAAGAAAATTGAAGTTTTAGGGTTATAAAAGCCCAAAAAGATTTAGCACAAGAAATCTCTTCAAAATCACCTCCAAGGGTTTTACAAAACTCAAAATGGAGAGAAATGGCTAAAACCCTGAAAATGGAAGGCAAACCCCCCATCTGATGTCGCTTAAGCGCACTTAGGTTCTCTTAAGCGAACCCTGCAAAAACTGGGGATTTCGCTTTTGCTAACCAGGCTCCGCTTAAGCTTCTATCACTAAAGCGAGCCCCGCGAAAGTCCGGTCTTTTCTTTGGCGATCAAGCCTTCTCTAAAGCGAAGGTCACTAAAGCGAAAGTCGCTAAATCGGAAGGCCTGTCGCAAAAGCGAAGGATACAGAATTGAGGCACCAGATAATCAACCAACACTTAAAACATCAAAAGGACCCTCGAGATTTGCTCGTAACCCGGTATACACAAACCATATACGTAATTTGACTATACTTAACCTTATGGACTCAATGGAACCGTTGAAATAAGAATTTGATGTCCTCTTGACCTGAAACTCTTGAAAATCACGAGAAACTAGCATAACAACAAAAAAGACCAAAACAAACTCAGGACCTCTGAAAATTCAATCAAGATCTCAGCTAGGCCTAAAAACATCCTCCGAATCCAATAGAACTCTCAGAATTCTGATCTGAGCACCCGAACCTTGAATGTTGACCAAAGTTAACCCAAATGCTAAATTTCACAAATTTCCAACTTAGGACCTCAAATCTTCAAAAGGACTCTGAATTAGAAACCGACAACTCCCATAGACGAATTTCCATATTCTAAGACTGAAGGAATCGACAGAATTCCATTCTGACACTCAAAACTCCAAAGAACACAAAAAATTACTTTTTAACAACTTTAGCCTTTCAAACTCAAAACTTATAAAAATTCACAACTTTTTACTCAAAGTTCGAACCCAACTTTCACAACTCAAGCATAAATAACTCGGGGTCAATATCGAGAGGAAAAATTTGTAATTTTATAAAAATAACCAAAAATGATCAATTGATTCATTACAAAACCAAACATATATAAACACCATTAACAAATATAGTTGCATCAAATATACAAATGAATCGCTAATATGATGCTGTGTCTCTCTCTCTCTATATATACATACACACACATTTATATACATACACAATTGATTGAAATATACAAATAAGTAATGCATACAGATGCTGAAATTATACAAATAATAGTTGGAATGTATACTTGCTGATAATATACAAAATAAAAGAAGTAATTGTATATATATAGTTGTTGAAAATATACAAATAAGGTTTAAAAAGTAAAAAAAAAAAACGCAATAAACATAGATACGCTAAATTCATAGAATCATATACAACATAATGTGAAAAATATTGATAGAAATACAAATCACAAAAAAATATATAAAATAAATTATACAAATACCTCATTTTCTTCACCATCATCTTGGTCCACTGACTCAGATTCAATATATTTTTATAAGATGTTTAAGGGCATGCATAAGTTATTGCATCTTCATTGGGTCATTACGGTGCTTGAATCTAATTTCTTGTTGATTTAGCAAGAGATCTTGCAATTTCGTGGATCTCTTTAGTTAGACCCAAAGAAAAAGATGAAAAATCGTCGAAATTTTGGGCATGCATTTGTATACCTCGAATAATTCTCTTGGAAAGAGTTTATTCATCCATGATTTTTATGTATCTACGGTGATAACTGAAAAACTAACAGAAATCAATGGGATATACAAATACAAATTTTTAAAAATAAAGTTGAGACCAATAAAAGTTACATGAAATTGTGGGAGCACAATTTGAGAGGGAGTCACAAAATGTTTAAATTTAAAATTTGATTGTAGTTGAGTGAATTAAGGAGATAAATCAGTAAAATAATTAGGATGAGAGAGGAAATGCTACTTTGTAAGTTTGTATCATGGAGCAAAACTGAAAGATATGACAATCTATGCGGGATATATAAATTTGAAAGTGGGTCCCTAACAATTCGGATGAAATATTAATGACAAATGGTAATTGTTTGAAATTGTAGCTATAATAAATAATTAAGTAATGTATGTTTACTTAATCGCGTAATTTACCTTATTTTATGCCCAATCAAACCCTCACATAAAATGAGTCCAATGGAGTATGGAGTACATTATTCGTCAATTAACCCTTTTGGTGCGAGTCCAAATTAATCATCCAATGAACTCTAGATATAGATCTGTTATATAAAAATGTTCTTATTGTTAATCAAATAACTAAAAAAGATACTTCCATTATTTATAAAATAAAATCATCCGAAAGCCTATATCTCCACTATATTCTTGGGCTAACAACTAGTAATTCTTATAAATTAGCCTCCTAAATACCCTAAAATGTTGTAAAGAATAGTGAGACTGTGAGTACCGCTCTACCAACTCCCTACACGAGATTCAATAAAGATTTTGAGAAAAAATCATCCACTTCACCACAATATTTGGTGATAATATTACTAATACTCTTGATATACATTTGATTATTTTACATATATGAAGATGATTCTTTTATTAGAGGCCTCTTCACTAACACTTGCTTTAGCTCGAAAGAAAAATAACTATTTTTTCCTCTTATTTATAGGGAAAATAAACAATAATATCATATCGTCTCAAATTATTTTATGATAAAAAAACAATTACTTTATTTAAATTGAAACAATCATTAATATCATAATGATGTTTTTGTAGCTAAACAACATGGAACACAAAATCAAATAGTTCATCATTATTTTTTGTAAAAGAAAGAAGAAAAAAGGAATCTTGCATAAAGAAAAGAAGGAAGGAAGGGACACCAATATGGAGTGATCAGGTAGGAGTGTTTCATTCTTATTTATGGATATAAATAAAATCATGTTGAGAATATTATTCTCAAATGGATTTAGGTTTTGAGTTCAAATCTTGAATATGGGGAAAGTAGTGTTGGGAATGTCACTCTCAAATGGATTCAATAATACGCTATTTAAATTTAATCGATATTTTAATACATGCTCCAAACACCAAACACCGAGTGGGAAAAGAGGAAAAAAAGGGGGGAATATGAGTCCAATGAATCACCGTCCAACATCGTGTCCCCACTGGACACTCCTTACGAAGAGCTGAGAGAGAGAAAAGAGAAAGAAGTTGCAAACAAAACAAATGAGTAGTAGCTATATACTATATATACTATATATACAGCTAACGCCAACTTTGTTCTCTCTGACCCTTCTCTTCCATTTTCATAATCCCAAGAAACAAAGAACTTAATTGAGGTAAACCCCATCTCTCTAATTTTGTATCTCTATCATGTATGATTTTGAATTTTCAATTTGTATATGAGTGTAACCTTGTTTTTTTGAAAATTCTGGACCTTTGGGTGTTGTTATGAAGCTGATTCTTTGTTTAAAGTTGTGATCTTTTGTGTTATCATCTGATGGGTATTTTCTTTAGCAGTTGCCTTTAGTATCTCTATGATAATGATTTTTCAATTTGGGTAGTTGTTGTTTTTATTTGTATTTTATATGAGTGCAACATTGTTTTTTTGGAAATTCTGGACCTTTGGGTGTTGTTATGAAGTTGATTCTTTGTTTAAAGTTTTGATCTTTGTTCAAGAGGATTATCATCTGATGGGTGTTTGATTTAGCAGTTGTCTTTGCCTTTAGTATATCTATGTTCTTGATTTTACTTGAATTGCAAAATTTTATAGTCGGTGGTGGTCTTTTTGTTTTTATGTGTTGAACCTTTCTTTTTGAAAGTTCAGGTAGCTAACCAATTAAGCTACTGAGATTCCCGGAGGCCTTTTCTTTAATTTCCTTTTAGTTGATGTGTATTCACTTCTTAATCTGCTACCAAAGTATGGTTTGATGGGTATTTTGTTTAGGGGTTGACTTTGCCTTTAGACTTGTAGGTTACTCCTTATTTTTATTGAATTGTGAATGTGTAATGAATCACCTTGTCTAGATAAGCAAGCTTTAGATCAGAGGTGGATTCAAGATTTATATGGGTTCAAGCTTAAAGGGTTTTACCATCGGACCTATTATATTTTTAAAGTTATGGGTTCATATCTTGAATTTTAGTAAATTTATGCTCCGCATTTGAAAGTATATCTGCGAGGTTTAGAATTTAATTTGCATTGGTGTTAGGCTGTTTGGTTGGAACTGAAAGATGGGTTGGTCTTGGTATGCAAAAGATGGTCCTTGGTAAATCAAGAGGGAGGGGGGTTACGAATAAAAAGGTGAATACAAGTTTAATCATGTAGCTATCATGGTTTTGTCTTTTTACCTCTTTGTCAATTGTTGTGTAAGCACTGAGAATTTTTTTTAACTTTTACTTGGTGTGTTGAATTGAAATGTTGCGATGTTGCTTTGCTCATTTTGATTGTTTATCAAAATCCAAGGCACAACTCGTCAGTATACTTGTCATGTATGCTGAAATGTCGATTGTTATCTTTTAAATTTTTTGAATGTTTGATCAAGATTACCATTTCAAAAATGTGTGATGAATATTGAAGACGCTGTTGTAAGTGGCATGAGCTGGTAACTAATTGTGGAAGCTATCAATTATTAGGATTCCTATTCGTATTTTGCACGGGGAAATGGGATCGGAGGGGCCAAAATCTGTGACCATTCATGTCACGGGGTTCAAGAAATTTCACGGTGTAGCTCAGAATCCTACGGAGACAGCAGTTAGCAACTTGAAATATTATGTTGAAAAGAAAGGATTACCTGCTGGTGTGACCTTGGGTAGCTGTACTGTTCTCGAAACAGCTGGAGAGGGTGGACTTCCAACATTGTTGAAGGTTATAGAGGAGTCCTCTGCTGGAAACAGTTCAAATAATGGACAAGTCATATGGGTTAGTTCTGCCAAGACAAACCTTCTCCTTTAACTAATTTGTGTGGATTCATGTTTGCTCTTTAAACTGTCTTGCGCAGCAAATTGCCGGAATAATACGCGAATTATGCACATTTGTGTAACATGAATAGCTGGATGTGTGGTTCTTATTTTTCTGATTGTTTCTTTTTTATTTACTGCCTCTGAATTTTTGATACTTTGATGGGTAAATGTATTGTAGTGAGCTAATGATCATACTCCTATAGTCCAACAGAGACAGAAACACACCAACTGATTTCTTCCCATGTGTTACCTGGTGGTACCTATTGCTGGTGGGAGGTAACAAGTATTCTGTGGAATTAGTCGAGGTGTGCGCAAGCTAGCCCGGACACCATGGTTATAAAGATCATACTCCTATAGTGCCAGATTGAGAGCTTTTTGTCCCGTCCTGGTTGCAGCCCAGAGCATTCTGCAGTTAGTCTAATATCAAACTTCACATATGCCAATATAAAATGAATAGAGTACTATGATAGGGTACAGGCCTACATGGAGAAAAGACATAATGAACTCAATAATCATCTGCGCTATTTTTTTTGGGAGACTGATATGAGTTGGTAATTAGCTGCAAAACCATTTCTTAGGGGAAGTTGATTGGAGGAGTGTCCATTTTCTTTCGTTGACCCTTATGGATGAACTTGACTACAAAAACACACGCATCAGACCGTTCAAACTATGTCCTAACTTGTGGCTATCAAGTTTGGAGGTTGTAGATTGGATAAATGAAAGATAAGCTATCTATCCTTGTGAAAGACCAAATTTCAAGGACTAACGTATTTGGATAGTATTAGGCCCAATATTATTAGCAATTTTTTTCTCCAAATTATACCATTTTTGTTGAACTTTTAGTCTCCCAATTTGAGAGTCCCAAAGGGTAACTAGTTAGGCCCATCACCATCTCATACATAATAGTAAAAACATACAAAACTGATGCCAATGTGTGGCCACGAGACTAGCAATTGAGTATTTGGATTGAGAGTGCATGACTGAAGAAAAGAGAAGGCCAAAACATGACCAGCGTTGCCCCTTAAGTTTGTAGCTAATTGCTTTTTTCTCAATAGTTAGCTACCAATCTATGTGGGATATCAGGATAAATAACCATTACCTGGAATTCTAGCATGCCAACTTAAATCCAAAGAACTATGGCAGTACATATCAGGTCTTTCGTATGCAAACAACAGGAGAAGACACTCTTTGCGTCAGTATTTGTGAAGACACTCGGTTAGATTTCTCTTTGGAAATCTAGCGATATAGCTACTTACATAGATAAATATTAAAAGGTTTTGAGGTCAATGGTTATATATAGAGAGAAATGTGAACTTCGAGTCTAGAACACAGTTTATCATGTGACGCGACTACTTAAGTCTTGTTTGGCGTCCTTGCATTCTGTGGCTGCTCCTATTCTCCTCCACTCACACACGCACACTTGGAATGCTAGGAGAAAAATAAAATGTGCTGCTGATATAGAAGTCCTGTGTTATCTGTTCAGCTTCACCTTGGGGTAAACAGTGGAGCAACAAAGTTTGCAATTGAGAGGCTGGCAGTAAATGAAGCCACATTTCGTTGTGCAGATGAGCTTGGTTGGCAACCTCAGGTAAGGTGTTTTATCTCTTAACCGAGATGAGCTAACCTTATATTTCGTTATGCTAATATTCTTATTGATTTTCCACAGCGAGTGCCTATTGTTCCAGAAGATGGAGGAATAAATCAAATAAGAAAGGTCTCTTCTATTCTTCATATGATACTTAATCTGCTCATGTATACTAGATGAACAAGTACAGTGCTTTTTTTTATCTGATAGCAATGTTTAATTTTGTTTACTAATCAGTTACCCTGTTAAGTTCTTTGTCTGTATTCCCTCCATTTTCCTTGTGTCCTAATCTATTTTTTTTCTGGGTTGTTGAAGACATCTTGCCCTACCGAGTCAATCCTGGAGTTCTTAAAGAAGAAAGGGTTTGATGTGACCATGTCGGACGATGCAGGTCGTTTTGTGTGCAATTATGTGTACTACCATTCTCTCCGATTCGCAGAGGAAAAAGGTCACAAGTGTCTGTTTGTCCATGTTCCTACCTTCAATAGAGTGAATCAAGAGAAACAAATGGAATTTGTTGCTGCTCTGCTGGAGGCTATTGCATCAACTTGTTGAATATCAGTACAGTTGGCTTCAAATGGAATTCATAGTT